>BGPR01029996.1:0-18944 GCA_013235015.1 Araneus ventricosus
TACAGGGAGAAACGTAGAGGAGAGGGCGAAGGAATGATAAAAAATACCAACAAATATTGGAAAATTATCGTACTGAAAAAATATCGTGTTTGTTTGATATCACATTTTGTAAGTGTACAAATTTCGATAAATGTAAATTTCAAGAAAACATGAACATTTCACTTGCTAAGTGATTGTTTATAAAAGATCGAATATTAGAAAGCAAAATGGTTATTGGAGAAGTGGAAGTAATTGCTAATGAAAAAAAGAGAAAAGGAAAAAAGAAAACAGATGGAAGACAAAAGAATAAAACGTAAAATGGTTAAAAATGATGCTGCTCACGTTCAATCAAAGGAGCTGCTTGAGCTCAACACTATGCCTTCGTCCTTGTATACAGATACGGATGTAATTACCTTGGAATATCAATCATAAAATCGTTTAGATTTCCTTACCTTAGCAATGGAATGTGATCCATACGGAGTTTCAGAAAGAACAGCTACTTTATTTGCCAGTGCTGTTCTACAAGACATTGGAATTGTACACGAAGGCGAGGCTTCGCATGTGGTAGATCGCAATAAAATTCGTAGACAGCGTAAAAAGCTTTAAAATGTAGTTGCAAAGTCTACTAAGTTAACAGTGTCGTTGTCTCTTTTAACCGGATTATATTTCGATGGGAGGAAAGAAAACACAAAAGTGCTAATTAAGAAGGACACAAGGTACTACCCAAAGACCACGAAAGAGGAGCATTACACTCTTGTAAACGAACCTACCTGTGTATATCGGACATGTTACTGCTGCAACAGGAGGAGCTAAAGCCATAAAAGAAGCAATACTCAATTTTTTGGAACACATAATATGCGATTAAATGGGCTAACAGTAATTGGATGCGATGGAACAAATGTTAATACTGGGCACAAGGGAGGTATTATTCGCTTGGTGGAACTTTCCTCAATAGACCATTACAATGGTGAATTTGTTTGCTTCAAACAAATGAGTTACCCCTCCGTCATCTACTAAATTCTTTGGATGGGCAACAGCTGGTCCTAAAGAATTTTATCGACCACTTCGTAAAGCAATCAAAACCTACGAGGAACTACCTGCAGCTCCTTTTTCTTCAATAAATGTGGAAAATATGCCACATAATATAGATAGAATGGTTCTCAGCAATGATCAGCAATATCTATATGATATTTGCCTAGCGATATCACGTGGTGAATGCTATTCTGACCTGGCATTAAGAAATCCTGGTCCAGTTGTTCACTCAAGGTGGCTAACAATTGCAGGTAGAATTTTAAGGTTGTATGTGGTCACAGAAAAACTATCTGACAATCTTATTATTCTTGCAACATATATTATGAAGGTATATGCAACCTGTATGGTTCCATGTCAAGACAAATCCCTCCATAACAGAAGGAGCGCTGCATATTTGGAGATTTATATCATTTTTTAGATATTTGGAACCCAATTTAAGAAATATAGCACACACTTTTATTCAACGAAATAGCTTCTTTTGTCATCCAGAAAATTTGCTATTGTCAATTCTCAGAGAGAATATAAGGTCTTTAGCACTACGAAAACTAATTTGTGCTAGATATGAAAACAGAGGATTATCAGAATAAGAATTTTTCAAGTACCAAAAATAGACTTTAAAGCAAAGGATCTTTTTGCACTTATTAACTGGCAATGAGTTGGACATTTGAACCACCCTCTCTCTTCTCATCTCTTTTGATGAATGTGCCATTTAAATAAATAGAGAACATGGTAAAAGTTAGACAGAGGAATGGTCAAAATATCCATGCCATACCCAAGCTGTAGAAAGGTGTTTTCTCATAGTGTTTGAAGTGTCGGAAAGTGTATATGGAGAAGAGAAGAGACACGGCTTCATATTGAATAGGATACAATCAAGAAGTCTTATCAAGCATTATAATACAAAAAGGATTACATCCTTTAGAAATATGTAAAATCTTCAAATTAATAGAATTAAAAAATCTATGATTAAGTTCACTTTTTATAAGTTTTGTAATTCATTGCTTTGACTATTAAATTTATACTTCATGTATTATTATAAAATTATAATTATTTATAAGTTTACACTTTAATACTTGAATAATCTGCCAATTTTTCAAATATTTTTCATTAATTCACAATTTTTAATAGATATTTGTAAAAATGTCAATTTTTATCTTTTTGGGGGGCTTTCAGGTCACCAGAAGATATGAATGAACTTTAATAATAATAAAAAAAACGCAAATTAATATACCCAAAACAAAACTTTCTTACCCGGCGCTAAGGGAAATTTTGAAAATATTTTTTTATAAATTTCCCCCAAAAAATGTCATTTTTAATTATATTTGGAGCACTTGGGGCACTGGAAGATATGAATGGATTTCAATAAAAAATATATGTAAACTAATATACCTAAGACACAACTTTTCCACCCCATGCCAAAAATAATTTCAAAACAAAACAAAAAAAATGTAAATTTTCATAAAAAATTCAATTTTTAACTATTTTTGAGGCGCTTGGGGCACCGGAAGATTTGAATGAATTTCAATAAAAAAATTTATATAAACTAATATACTTAAGACACAACTTTCCCGCCCCATGCCAAAAAGAATTTCAAAAAAAAAAATTTTTCCTATACTTTTCGATCCACCGTAGTGTTTATGCCGCTTTTTAAGTCAAATACAATGAAGGAGTGAGAAAATCTGCCTGGGTGCCGTTTACACAAGTTAAGACGCTGTTGATGATGGGTGGAATTGGAAAATCATAGTGTGTGTGACCTGGGCGCCAGTTACCTTCTTTACGCCACTGTCCTGTGACGGCGATTGGGTGTAAAAAGTGAGGGGGCAAAAAATTTACTGACGTTTAAAAGTACCCGGGAGTATAGGGAACAACAAAATTTTTAGACAACAAAATTTAAAAATACAAAATTAGCTAGATTACCCGGACACTATTGAGTTTTTATGATCAATAGTTTTAGACATCTAAAAAGAAACAAAAATTTAATTTTTCAAGGAAAAAGCAGGGGCGTCTGTCGCCGACACTTCCGCTGTCTACAGTTTTGGTTTATAGGCCACATGCTAAATTTCTTCGTTCTGGCCCTATTCATTAAAGTCTCGAAGTCGAATTGTTTGACGATAACAATACCTTCTTTCTTTACTGCGCATACAAGAAAATAAAAGAGAAGCTCATCAAACAAGTTTGGTGTTAAGGATCGGACGAGCCATTACGTGCATTTGCTTTCTAGTTGCTTATTTAGTTGCAATTTTGGCATCATTATTCAAAAAAAGCATTGACATTGATATGAGATTAAAACACTGGATCATGAATTTTTCTTCATGGAAAAAGTTCAAGAAATTGCTTAAGCCTTTCAGTCCTTCTGGCGGAAAATGTCTCTCCATATTTAGAAAATCGCACTTTTCGTTTTTTTGTCATCTGTAAAACTGATGATGACATCTGCTACGAGGTCCTGGTTTCCGAGTCCTAGTCAGTGAAATTTCATTTGAATGTTGTAGGATATTCTTACTGCAGTTAAATGAAGAAAAAAAAAAATTTTTTTTTCGTTTAATTTCACGAAGTCATCCGCCGGTGATTCGGTATCTCGTAGCAACTGTCAACTTTTTCTATCACTGAGAATAGAAAGAAAATTACCAACCACGTGATACCATTTACCGAAAAATTCTACTTTTTTGGAAGTTTATATTACCCACAGGTACAATGCTTTTTTTGTCTTCTTTTTCGTGGGATTTTGGTAAACTTCCAAATATCGGAAAAATCTTCATTCTTCTTGCATTAATAAAAATCGGTAGAAGATCGACAGACAAGTTTTTGGCAGCCAGCACATGAAATTTTTGTAAGTGAAAATTTTTAACAACTGTGTACTTCACGAAGATATTAGAAAGTTAAAAGATGGGAGAGGATAGGGAAAGAGAAGTATGATAGATATTCTGGACGCCAGTTTGGGAGGGCGATGGAAAAATAAAATATATGCTTATTTATTTCGTTTTCAAGCAGGAAATGGAAATTTTAGAACACGGGGAGGTAAAAACAATCGTCAAGATAGAAAACCTATGGAAAATAGCATAGTGGCGGGGAAAATCTGGATTTCCGATTAAATCAAATTCCAGCACTTCTTGCTCCGATTCTAAAGTGGGACCCTGATGCGAGGATAGCGGCAGATCAAACAATTTGACTAGAATGGGACCCGGCGACGAGGCTACCTAATCGGAAATCCATTGAGTGAGGGGAAATAGGGGGGGATCGAAGACCGGTGGTAGGGGGGAACGAAGAGCGGTGGTATCTCACTTTGGAGCTTCAAATGAATGACGTGCCTGATTTTTCGACTTCAATGGGTTGAAAAAAAAACCGGTGGTGGGACAAATGGAATGGAATGGACTAGAGATGAATTGCAGGGTTTAAAGGAACGAAAAGATACGCGCTATGCCCCACGCGTCATTTATCCTTACTACGCCATTACGGGTGGACACGCATGACCGCTCCAATCCATGCAAATTCGACCGCTGCACGCCAAAACCGGTCGTGAATGCGAGAAACCGATGAGAATTGGAGTGGCTCAGGGAGCCGCCTTGGCTTCGAGTTCGTTGGTATTCTGTGGTGTTATGTTGTGTTGTGTTGTGTTGTGTTATGTTATGAGAATTGGAATGGTGTGGAGCGGAAGGTCGGATATCCAACCGGTCTGCATATCCATTGTTCCATTTGGACTGCCGGGCCATGAATCAACATCAGCGAGACTTGGTCTGCGTGGTTCCAGAAGGAAATCTTAGAAGGCGGGGATGGGAACGAGTGGGAAAGCTGGTTATTCTCGACCTCTCCACACTGCGCAAATGGAATGGTGGCACTCCCCTCCATTCCATTTTCAGCCCATCTATTTAAACAGGTCATTCATGACCGCTCCTTGCAACGCCAATCCAGTCACTCCGATTCCCGCCTTCTCCAATTATTTCTATGAACCTCACGCTGCAAGCCCCCCCCCCCAAAAAAAATGTACCAACTTCCCCTGATTTATGGCCAGCAGTCCAAATGGAGCAATGGATATACAGACCGGCAGTGGAAGGTTCAAAGGTCCAACCTTCCACTCCATACCGCTCCAATTCCACTTTGGTTTTCGCATTGACGCTCGGTTTTGCACGGAGCGGATGGATTTGGCATAGTGGATGGATTTGCGTTGCGTGGAGCTGTCATGAATGGCCTGTCTAATTGAATAGACTGAAAAATGGAATGGCGTGGATTGGAGCTCTCGTGAATGACCATCTTAAGTTGAAGAAATAAAAATGTTGCTTTCGAAAACAGTTTCCATTTCATATGTCGCATCAAATCAAATAAATTAACATTAACATTCAAATGAATATTCGGGTAAGTGGTAACCAGCAAATATATTTCTTTTGCAGATGAAGATACTTTGGATGACCATCTTGTGGGCTGCTGCCTTCTGCTGTCTCCTCCAAATCAAAGCAGGAAGGGCAAGGTCAATCATGGCGCCACTGCATGCAGTCAATGGGAAGGATCCCTCCTTTGACTGGGCTGAATTGCCCGGGATGGGCAAACGATTTGCAAGGTCTCTCGAAGATGACGACGACATTGTGACCACAGAGGAACCCTTGACTACCACCAATCCCGACGATTACGATGAGGTTGACATTTATGTCATTTTTTTCGACTGGTTTGACTGGCTTCATTGGTTTTGGTGGTGATCGGGCCTGTTAAGCAAATTCAAAAGGTGATGACTGCTTGTTAATAAATTGAGCATTCAGTGATCTACCGACTTCGAGGCTTTTGAGACGTGTATGCTTTACCCTACATTCAATAAATTATGTTCAAATTGAAAAAATTATGTTGATTTTTTAAAAAGTTAAGCGTACCTTCCAGTTATTATGGATGTATTTGCTATCGCATGCTACAAATTTAAAGTATTTCATTGTCATGATGTTTCTCATTTGCATTTATAAATTTCTATGAGCAAAATTTAGTTGTTTCGTCAATTAAACCCCACATAAATCAAGCCATCTAAAATTATGGGAACAAAAACAGATTATAACATTAAATTACTTTTTTCATGCGATTGTCATGTCTCGTATATTAACTCCTTTATATATATAATAACTTTTAGTTCAGTGAGCTGAACTAAAAGACTCAATTACCGGACATCCCCCCCCCTTTAGAAAAGAAATTAATAACAACATCTAAAGAAAAGAAATTACGAACTAATAGTGTATACATATAATATATTTATTGGGCATGAGGGGCAGTGTTTAAGTAAATAAATGCATGTACTGTTCAGCAACGGATTCCGAGACTACCACTTTTGGACGATTTTACACCGGAAAGGGGTGTCAGGCAATGAGTCATATGACCGCATTTCCGGATTCTTTGTTAGATCACGCTCAGTAAAATGTAAACATCACCTTCCCATTCTTCACTTTCCCCCTATTTTGATGCAAATAACTCCTCTCGGCGCATGCGTAAAAGCGCGGAGGGTTTTCGAATCCATTGCGAAACAATAAATATGTATCTTAAACAATAGCGTGGTCGTAAATTAAGCAGTGCTGGAACTCTCTACCCTGGGTGATATTGTTGGGAAGTGGGCAGTGATATTGAAGATAAGCAGGGGATTATTTTACAATAAAATATTTTTTGAATTAAAATGCATAATTATTTTATCTAGATATTGTCACCGTGAAATAATCAAATATCAGTATTGAAACAATGCATATTTCGTAGTTATTATTTTATATTATATTTTTGATCACACATTAACATAACGCGTTCTGTAGCTCAAAACATGAATATAATGATAATGTTAGAAAATAATTTTTTAAAATTTATGTTAATTTCAAGTTCAAAATTGAGTAATTTCAACGTAAAATCATGGTATGGGTATGTAATATAGAAAATATCATGGGTTTTCATTCAATACATTAAAATGTCTGTAATCTTAACTATATCGATACGGGAACGTCCCAACCGTCCCTCCAAGCAAAAGACGGTGAACGCCCGAAACTTCCGAATATCACTCTGAAGTTTCCACCCCTTTTTATTAAGTGTGATTGATTTCACACCCACAGCGCGCGCTTTCTTCTTTAGAGTGGCCTGCCCAGAAGGGTTTGGGGAACAGGGGATCGGGTTCTTAGAATTCGGAGAATGCCAACTGTCAGTGAGGTTTTTAAGTTGGAAGGAATTTCCCTTATCTTTGAAAGATAAACTCGGGCGTTCCCGTATTTTGAGGTCTCTCTATTCCAATGGTCTTAGGAATCAGAGGGTTAACCCTTTGCCGTCACCGCTTGTCATTGGCTCATTAATTTTATTAATTTGAAATACCAATCATATTTTGCAGGATAAGGATTAGATAAATATCGCTCTGTTTTAAGGAGGTACCTTACAAGATTTTATTACTTATTTCCCTATTTAAAAAAAGTGCCGCGTTTTGGCTCCTTGACTCCCCTGCACTTATGAGTGGCAACGCGCATGCAATTGAATGCAATAATTAAAAAAGTGTAAAGGGGCATCAAAAAAAGAAGATTTATTTCCTTAATCACTACCCTTAACAATCATTGTTTTCTCACATTTTCTTCAAACTCAAACTCTCTCAAAATTACTAAACAATAATATTCCCAAAACTCCCAATAATGTCATTCATAGCTGAATAAACTTATATGAAACAAAAAATGCATGAATTGTTAATTGTTTACAATAAACTAATTAATTTAGTTGACATACACGAATAAATAAATAAAATAACTTCATTTTTCAAGTTGTTGCAAGTGATTTTGTGTGTTTTTATATTAAATTTATATAAAAAAAACACATAAAAATAGTTTGTAATGAAATATTAGCTGATGTGAAATAAAATAATTTACTAAAGAAATATTTAACTAACGAAATTTTTTGCTTAAGTCTCTTTTCTGGAAACATATACCTCTCGATCTAAAACAGTAATAAGAAATAAAAGGGAATAATTAGATAAAAACATTAAAAAAATAAAAAGAATTGCAATTAAGGTATCCGACTGGTTTAAAATAGTCGTTTTTGATTAAATTATTAAAAAAAATATATATGACTTAATTTTGTAGCCTGTTTAATCAACTTTCTAAAACTGTCTCACTTTTTACTCTACGTGAATTATAAATGGAGTTACAGCTGTTTTATTACCGAACTGTAAGCATTATTTTATGTTGCATAAAAACTTTAAATGTGTTTTCTGAGAAATGATAATTTTGAGGAAAACTGTCGACAGTTACAATGATTTCTCAAAAAGTTACTCACGTATTGATATGAAATTTTCTGACATTGTTTTCTGTAATATGCTTGATGTTTTTCTCTAAAAATTAAGGCCAATTTTAAACTCAAGTATTATTTTTAAGTGCTTAAATATAAACGAAAAGCATTTTTTAAGAAAAATTACCAGTTTAGCAACTATGTTCAGCTATATCTCAAAACTATTTTGAAGTACAAGAAATCTTTCAGAGCATAACACAGATAACTGTCATAAAAGTGTACTCCTACAAGGATTTATGTATATTTAGAATATGATTTTGTCTATGGCTGTTAGCGTAAGGCAAATATTTTAGTCTTTCTTCTTCAAATTTCATTCAGTTTTTTTAAAAAAATATTGTTTAGAAAGCCTAATTTTACAATATTTGCATAGTTTTAAAACATACGCAGTTGAAAAATAACATTAAAAATATATATAATTTATTTTTCAAAGAAATATCCCCTAACACAGTCGGATACCTTAAAGAACAAATAATTGAATTTAATTTTTCATTCGTCCACATTACATTAATTTGACGCAGATATACTACAGAGAACAAACTTGAAAACGCATATTTTGTGATATAGTTGTTATAGAAAAATTTTGCGGAAAAACTATAATGATGTTTTTATCCAAAATTAAATACTGTATTATAATTAATATTGCCCGACGGATTGGAATTAATTTAGTTTTTGTATGGCTAACTACATACACAGTTTGAAATTGCGAGCTCTAAATGAATGTAATACTAAGTTTCCCAAATGCACAATTGTGTCCAGTTTAAAGTTCTTTTAATCTCAGAAATTTTATTCAAGTTAGTAGTTAACAAACAGTTTTTTTAAATACCAAAATAATTTATCACACTATCAAATGCTAGGCAAAATTAAAAATTTTAGCTAGTATCAAGATTGCTAAAAAGATATCAAATTTAATCTGCTAATCAAATATTTGTAAAACAACCAAACAGTCACGATTGTGTATCTTGAAACTGTGAGTGTGGGTTGCGTTGCCTTCCCGTTATCTAAGCCTCATTGATAATCTGGTGACAGTTTGGCTCTTAGTTTTTGATAAACACTGTTAAGAAACTTTCCCAATGGCGGTTTTTCGCACAGGTGGTAGAGGCGCTCGCCTCGTATCTGCAGACCCTGAGGGGGCCTCAAATCCAATTCGACGTACATCAACCAACCATCTAAACCAACTGTGAATTTACGACATTTGTTAGGGAAGAGGCCTCAAAATAATTTTGCGCCTGTGGCCTGATAATGTCAAAATCCGCCGTCAGTATAGAGCTACTTCCAATTTATTAGGAATTAAACTATGGTGACCTAGTTCTTTGTCAATGAATAAAAATTTCTAAATACTGTCTAAAAACTTCAAGTTGAAAGGCAAAACCTGAATTGCATGTAACATTTTCATGTTACATATCGTCGCTTAACCAGCAACACCACCTATCTCAATTTTAGGAAATTTCAAAGAGAAAGAAAATACTCAATTTTTCGCAACCAATAACGGATATTTCTGTTGTTGTTTTTTTACCATCTGATATAAGCATTAAACCGCTCCATCTATGTAGAAGAATTCGAACTATTCTCCAGAAGAACAGAAATTCTTAAAACTGTTTTTTAAAAAATTTATTAACTTTTGGGCTATAAATGGCAAAGTATCTAAACTGTTATATAAGTAAATAGAAAAGCACCTTTGTTTTGACATTGTGCGTAAAATTAATGTATTAAATTCGAAAAAAGTGCAAAGAGTGTGGTTTTTTTTTAATGAAAACAAAAGCATAAGGAAAAGATCTAGAGCTAACCTACTTACTGTAACAAAGTAAACCAAAGCGGCATTTTTCAATATATTTATACTGTTCAGGAACGGATTCCTAAACTACCACTTTTGGACGATTTTACTCCGGAAAGGGGTGTCAGGCAATGAGTCATATGTTCGCATTTCCGGAGTTCTTTGGTAGATCAAGCTCAGTAAAGTGCAAACATCACCCTCCCATTCTTCACTTCCCCCCTATTTTGATGAAAATAACTCCACCCGGCGCATGCGCAAAAGTGCGGAGGGTTTCCGAATACATTGCTAAACAATATGTAACATGCGTAACTTTTACGTCTTACAAGACAATTAGGCAGTGGTGTAGCAAGTGTGGTACCAGGGAGCATAATGAAAATGTTTCGCCCCCAATAGTCATCCAGTGACACAGCCAGGGGGGCACTGATGAAAACATGTAAAAGATCCTCGGAGAGTGTATAAGTGTTGACGAATGTAACGGATTATGTGTACGTGGCAGCCTTAAAGACTGGTGGCATGGGGGGGACCTTGCCCCTTCGTCATTATGCCACTGCAATCTGGATATATCGTGAGTTTGGTTCGAAATAACCATGTAATCGAGTTTTTTCACAAAAAATGGAATAAAAGATATTAAAATAGAAATTATCACGTTTACAAATAGAATTTACAACTTTTGCCTGCACCGTCGAAAATTAGGCGTTTTCGATGAGCTGTGCAAAGTTACTGGCAACTTAGTTTATGCAAGAGGAGATTAGAAATCTTTAATATGCGTTGCATGGCTCGTAGCTTTGAATATGATGTTTGAACAACATAAATAACCTCAAAGGTAACACGGATTTCTTTGTAGGGTACTAAGCGTTGTCCACTGTAGAATAATCTATTGGAGTGTCCCAATGTGTAATTTCCAAATAACAGAATCGGTTTTTCGGAAATTGGAAATGCTAGCCGAGGACTGAACAACTCAAAATGGCACAGATATTGAGGGCTAATGACCAGAAAAGAGTGCAATACGAACTCAGCAATTTTGCAACAGCACGTGCTGAAGATTTCAGACAATAGATATTCAATTTGAACTCTCAAAACCGACTCCCTTGTGTTGGTTTGTAGCTTCACAGACTTACGAGGGACGTTCCGAAAGTAAGTTTTGTCATGATTTTTCACAAGGAAGCTTTATTACAATCCGAAACGTTCAATGGCGCAACAAAATACAAACTTTTGGCTATTTTCCACATATTCGCCACACACATTGATACATTTGTCGTATTTTGAAATCAATTTCAAGAAACCATCGTGGTAAAAATCAGTGCCCAGCGAGCGAAGAAAGTTCTTAACCCTCTGACTACCGAGAGTTCTCAAAATCTGAGTACAGTTGTATACAGAGGTTTGCTTACTAATTGATCTGTGGAATGGATTCATCCGCCCCGTTCCCCCTTTTCTTCTCACTACGGGTGGTGGGAGATATGAATGGCAGGACTTTCATCTCTTATCTCCACCCCCAAGGGTCCCTTTAATGACCACTTGCCCAACTGCCTTCTCCCCTCTTTCGGAACAGCAACCGGCCGAAATCCGCCCCACTAGTATAGAAGTTGCATGGCCGATCACGGCCGGTTTAGGAGTCAGAGTGTTAACAGCCTGCAGACCTCTTCATTGCTTCGGAAGTGACGTCCCGATAGTGCTGACTTCAGTGCTGGAAAAAGGGGAAACTCTGATGGGGCAAGATCGGGGCTCTAAGCCGGATCATCCGATCTCTCCCATCCCAGACGACGAATTTGTTCTTTCGTGTCCCTTCTTACATTATCGTCCAACAACAAACCCCTAGAGGCTTATTGCCATTCTTGCAGTCTTGTGATCAGCGTGAGGTTCTTCGGCGCCCATCTTCACCTCTTTCCTGTATTGATGTCAGCGCTATCGGGACGTCATTTCCGAAGCAATGAAGAGGACGCTGATCACAGACTGCAGAATGGCAACTAAGCCTGAGCTGGTGCAGACGATAACTCAGGAGGACACGAAGAACAGATTCGTCTGAAGATGGTGGATGATCGACCCAGAGCCCCGATCTTTATCCATTTCCCTTTTTTGTACAGCACTCTATCGGGACGTCACTTCCGAAGCAATGAAGAGGTGCTGCAGGTTGTGAAGAATTTCCTTCGCTGGCTGGATGGGGCTCTCTCCTTGTGATAAAGCATGACGAAACTTACTTTCGGAATATCCGTCGTATAATTTGTTTCTTTTTATAGCGAATTAACAAATTGCTAGCAGAAAGTAGTACAAGAACATCTTAGATGGAGACGAAATCAGTGGAGCGCTCTTCTCTTCTTAAGCCAGCCATTCACTTGAAGCATAGCCATGCCATTTATCCTGAGCCCGTTTTCTCCCCACCCATTTTAATCGAAAAATACAGGCACGTCATTCACTTATATTTAAAAGGACTCTAACTCGGAACGAAGGTAGCAGGGGCGATCTTCTTTCCCTCTCTACAGCTGCTTGTTAACCGCTCTTCGATTTTCCCCAGTCAGCGGATTTTAATTTATGCTACCCTCGAAGCGAGGCTTCAATCTACTCAAGGCATTGTTCTTTTCGCTAGCCTCTTTCAGGGTCCCTCTGATTTTTCGTTCCGATTTCAGTCCAGACGGAATTCTAACCACCACAAGCCATTTGGCTCATTTCCATAGATTTTGATCGCTTTTTCTTTCTCACGTTCCAAAATATACAGTTTGTCTGCGAAGTGAAAGGCCGACTTTAGAGGAATACTGCTAGTCTTGTTCCCACGGTCTGTAGCTTGACTCGTTTAATAGTTGCTCGAGGTCACACTTGAGGATTTGTTGTCTTTTGGAATCCTAACAGTCGCACCGTTACCACTACCCGTAAACACACAATCTGCAACAGTCCGTAGGAACGGGATCACGAACTTTACTGAGATCGGGGATGTAGTGGAGCCGGAACGCTGTTCCGGCACTGCTATTTTTTTACGAGAAATAAATAACAAAAATTGTGAAAACATCCTTCAAACAGCGCGATTTTTTTCACCCACGTTAGAGCATTTTGGTACTGCTCTTTTAGAGCGCGCGGCACTGCTCATTTTGCGATTATATCACTGACTGAGATTTCCGTTCGTCAACTCGCTGGCCTTTCGTTGCTTCTGGAGGAATTTGGGGGTGGTTCGACCGTCCCGGACCCACGATCAGATAAACCACAGATTTCGTCTGCGGCGCGCGTTACTTCGCGGCTTTGGAACAGATAGTTTCGATGTCGCTGGGGGGCTTGTAAGAGCATCTGTGGTTTCCCGACTTCTGGCGGTAAACATCAAAGACGCGAGATCAGACAGACGCGATCCGTTCCCGTGGCCTGTTGTAGTTTGTACTCTATTCTCGCGTCGTAGTTTTTTGGCAGTTTCGAATGCATACTTTTAATGATGATAACTACATTTTTATTGATAAGTTTTCATTTTATAATTGCTACGTTATGTAACTGTATAATCAGTATATTTAATTTACATCTTAATTAATAATAAATAAGATTTCGAAATTTGCATATGGTAAATCAAAATTTAATTATTATCGAATAAAAGGAAGCTGCAAATAACTTTTTCTTTCCAAAATTGCTTTCTGTATTACTACTGAACACATCACGATTATTTTCTAATAACATTAGTGAGGCATAAAGCACTAAAAGGAATTATGTTCATGCTAAATACTGAAGTAATATGAAGTGGGAATGCAAAAACAAATTTGATATTTAAGCCTCTGACCGTTGGAGCAGGGCTCTTCTGTGTACAGGAAAGAACATGGTATATGGGGAAAATCTTGCATTTGTTTGGAAAAGGCGTAATGACCAGTCGCACTGTTATCTATCTTAATGCCTGTATTACCCTGTACCTCTTCAGAATTAGGGCAGCGATGGTTCAAAGGCATAGGGATGAGATTCTCAGATAAATTCGTACTAATTCATAATAACGCCAGGTCACAAAGTGCTCTGCTGACTCATGACTTCTCGTTCCATGAAGGAATCCTTCTTAAGGGGACGTATGACTATTAAACATCGAAAATTTACGATTTTATGAAAAATATATATATTATTCCCCTGTCTTTTCTGAACAATTTAAAACAACCTGCGTTAAAAAATTCCCATAAGTATGAAAATTATGAAGGAAAATGCAACAGTATTCAGCGTAAACATTGAATATGGCCATATACTATTTAAAGCGCTATATCTCAAACTGATGTTTTTTTTAATATTCCGCGCACAATATATCAAGAACCAGTGAATAATTTTACATAAAATTTTTACTGAATATGTATTGTGCTATGTTCTACAAATTTAACTACAGTTTTGTACATATTTTCTCCAAAGAAGTTTTTTACGGGGGGGGGAGAGTAGAAATGTTGAAATTTTAACAATTTTTAACATTTTTATTTTAAATTGGTATCTTATAAAAGGAAATGTTTGCGTGCGTGCTTGCGCGCGATGTCTAGATGAATCTATAGTACACTCAGTCATGAAATTTGGCATACAGGTAGTTGTAAAGGTGTCTCAATGCACCTCGAAGCCGGGATTTTAAAATTCAATCAAGAAAATTTTTTATTGTTTGAATTTGAATGTTTTGTGTTGTTTTGGGTCATTTTTGACACGTTTACGGCCGTAGTATCTTTTCTAATGGTCGTTGAAAAACAATCAATGCACCATCGGATAGAACAAACAATTTTCGTTCTAATGAAGTTTGTTTTGAGCTTCAAACGTAATTTACTGAATTTTGAGAAATTTTTAAAAAATAGTCAGTTTTGCCATCGAAATATATTTTTTGTTTTTAAAGATGCTGCATACAACGTTCTAATAACACTATTGTTATTATTTTTTTAGCTTATAGCTGGAACGGTTCTGTCGTATTTAAAACAAGAACGGTTAAAATTTCGTTTCCCGTCTTTTTTTAATAAATTTTTTCCTGGTCTGTTGAAATATATTTTTATCTACCGAGCTCCCTCCCGCGACACTTTTCTAGAACTTTGTAGGCAATTTCATTGGCTGACGGTGCAGAGCGCAGGTGACGTCATAACCTTCAACTGAATGACTTCGATTATTATTTTCGGCAGTGTCTTAACGTGTTTATGTCTCGCGTATTTTATTTGCTTTATAACAATCATTTTCATGTTGCAATTTTTTAATATTGTTTCGGATTAACGTACTCTGTATTTTCTACAGTTGAAATGTCACTGTCCCGAAGAAAAATAAGCGGGAAAATTAATAATGTGCATCTTTTGTTTTGTTTTCAGAACTGTTTCATGCCATTGTGGGCGTGTTTTTTTTGTTGTTGTTGTTGTTGAAGTCCTGATTCCACGGACAACGCCATGCTCGTACTGCTAATATAAAATAGAAATTAAATTTAAATGTTAATAAATTGAGGTTCAGTTTCTTAAACAGACTGTTTGAATCACTTAGATACCGAAAATATTGCGTTTAGACCAATATTTTATCCGTAATCATGCGCTCAACGTGACTATCTAATTTTTTCTCCAAAAATTATACCCATATTTATTACTCTCTCAAATAAATACATATCAATATTAAGATTTGAAAAAGTGTGTACAATAACAGAAAGAACAGATATTCTTCTAAAAAAAGTTAGTTTTTGAAATATTTTGTTTAAGAGATATCATGTATCAAATTTGACAGTTTTTCCCCCATTCATCGGAGGTTTAAAGGACGTATTTCCCCTTTAGGAACTATTTTCCCTCAGACACAAAACCAATTAAACATGTTTGGGACAGTACAGGAAGAAGAGTTGTTGGTCACTTATTATCATCAGAAATGGTTCAACAGCTAAAAACTGCCCTTTTACTGGGGTACAGAAGAGAAAATCCCACTCCTTCGTCGATAACTTCACTGATTCCTGTCACAGGTGCTGTGGCATCTTGGCTACAGTAATCCCTAAAAAGGGAAAAATAGGACTATCATCCCCACGCCCGAAGAGATTCACCAGCAGATACCTTCTGACCCTGCCCCCAGACGAGTATGGATTTTCATCGAGCTCTAAGCCATGTGATGTTTCTATTTTATATGTTTTTGTCGTAATGGTGTTTATATGTGTGTGTTGTGAATAAATCAAAATGACAAACTGGATTATCATTGGATTTAAATATCAAATCACACACATGGGAAACCATTACAGGTGCAGTGGTGGCTCGTCAGCTCGGAAACAAGCAGTGCTGCAAAAGTTATATAAACCTAAGTTGTAGCTGTGCTGATTATTTTGGTATATAATGATGATACACTGAAAATTCATAGTTTTTGAGTTATAAGCAAAAAACTGGGAAAAACTTTTTCACGTTTTTTTTCTGCTAAAACTAAAATTCCAACAAAACATTTTGGTGGCAAACCTCAGATTCGTTGTCAGCACCCCCAAAAAACATAAAGGAGCAAAAAATCACAACTCCTCCAGAATTTGATTTAAAAAAAACTACTTAATGACTGAATTACTGAGAAAAAGCGATAAAAAGTCAAATGAGGAAATCGCGCCAAGCGAGAGCTGGGGAAAATGCAGCTCAAATGAATGTAATTTTAAGTGGGAAAAGGGTTGCTTTTTCTCCCGACTGAGAGCTCTATGCGTTGATCAGTGCGCGAATAGGAGGAGAAAAACTTTCTGCAGCTCCGGTCTGCCTCTCTCTTAACTAATGATTGATTTTCAATCTACCTTTTAAGTTTTTTATTACTTTTTTGCCATTTTCGTTGATCATTGAACTTTCATAGTGGAAAAGTAAGCCAATTGGAATAAAAATGAAAATGCAAGATTTTAAAATAATTTCATGAGGGACTGTATCTCTTATGGACGAGCCGCCACTGCATAGGTGTGTATTATTGCTTTGGGTGAGGGAAAACCAAAACCTCTTATTAAAATTAATTTTTATCCAAAAAATTCCATTTCTTCTTAGTTTTTTTAAAGCGTATAGTATACAGATTTTTTTGTTTGTTTTCAATTAAAAAACACGAAAATAAATTTTATTATTCCATTTATTCCTTGTTTTGTGTGCAAGCTTCTTCTTTCATAACTTGCGAAAATCTATGCATCATATATCAGTATTAAACCAGCGGGAGTGGCCTCCCCTAAACTTTCTCGTATACTTTTAAAACATTTGTCATTTCCCTTCCCCCTGCGTTGATAAAAAGTTCGAACCAACTGTAACCCAGAATGCAATGGCTATCAGAAGGTTTTTCATTGTTGATTATAGTGATAGTAAAATATTGAGGTGAAGAATCATATTCAAAAAGATACGTATGTATTAAAACTTCGCAATATTTATTTTTTATCAAACTCTAGCAATGCAAGTTCCCCGTGCGGAGAAGAAAACAGGAGAATAGCTTGCGCATGCGCAGAGATTGCTTCCAATACGCAAGTAAAACGAGAAGCCCTAAATGTTTGCTTCCTTACAAAATCTCGCCGCCAGAATTGGTTTTTGGCAAACTGCCAAGTTTTCGGAGTATCACTTCTTTGCATAGGCATTTATGCATGCGCATGGAGTTGAACAAGTATGCTATTATACAGTCAGCCCATTGACGGATTTGGCCCAAAATTTTATACGGACCTACATTCATGACGATAAAACTGTGTACCAAATTTTATCCATCTGGCTTTTCAAGTTTTTGAGTTATAGCGTTCGCATGACCTCGAACATACAGACAGACTTCCCATTGAAGGATGTCTTGGATTTTGTCCAAACGTTGACAGAAACCTACAAATTGTGTGTAAAGATCACATACCAAATTTCATGCCTGTAGCTCTAATAGTTTTCGAGTTATCGTGTTCACAGACAGACAGACACACAGACAGACATAATTCCAAAATTGTGTTTTTCGGACTCAGGGAGGTCTAAAACGTGGATATTCGTCAAAATTTCGAGTTCGAATTTTTTGACGATTACAATAATTTCTCTTCGTATACGAGAAAGTAAAAAACTCTTCCTCATCCATAGTTTATGTCCAAAATCTTAATATCACTTAACTGTTACGAGCAGTGTTTTTGCACCTTGATCTTGTACATCACCTCATTTCTCTTCGGTCATTTCCTGTGGACTGTTCATTAGCAATTTATAGCGGTTAAAATTATTTGTGGTCTGGAATGCTTTGAAGTATGATTAAGTTTATGAAACACAAAATGGACTATGTTCTGGCATAATAATTGTTTTTATGTTCCTTGAGCGCTTCTAAATAAATAAAATCACCTTCTGCTACACTCATTGAAGTGGTTTTCTAGAGCACTGCCGATTTCATATTTAAACTTTGGCATCCACTTTCAATAAACTTTAAATATTTAATACTTCTGTTCCATGTTTCATCACGTGAACATGAAATGATTCTACAATGAAACTTCTCTTAACTGTCACACGTTTAGCTGTCAATTTCTGTTATCCGTCATCGTCTAAAAAAATCTGATCCGTCATTTCTGTAAATTACTGCTCTTTTATTGAAGTTGATACTGATCGTTTTGTGAAACTAAATACAATATGTATGTATTATTCACTTTTAAAGGATTTTATTTTCACTTTCGTCCCAAGGCAGAATCGAAATGACTTTAATGTACATGTGCATTCAGAGATTTCTGTTATCCGTCATCGTCTAAAAAAATCTAATCCGTCATTTCTGTAAATTACTACTCTTTTATTGAAGTTGATACTGATCGTTTTGTGAAACTAAATACAATATGTATGTATTATTCACTTTTAAAGGATTTTATTTTCACTTTCGTCCCAAGCCAGCAGCGAAATGACTTTACTGTACATGTGCATTCAGAGATTTCTGTTATCCGTCATCGTCAAAAAAAATCTAATCCGTCATTTCTGTAAATTACTACTCTTTTATTGAAGTTGATACTGATCGTTTTGTGAAACTAAATACAATATGTATGTATTATTCA
>BGPR01029997.1:0-18943 GCA_013235015.1 Araneus ventricosus
GTTTTGCAAATTTGCTGCAAGTTTGATTTGCAAGGGAGGTGGCGCTAGTTGTCACAGCGAACTTGCTACAAGCTCGTTTCAAGTTTGACGCGTCAAATTTTGCCGTGACAAGGGAATATCAAGTCAAAATCAAACTTGCTGCAAACTTACGTGCTATCTGGGATTCTTTTCCCTATTAGCAAAGATAGTTTACAATATTCATACAATATCTTTATGATGTAGTGTGGCACTCACAATATTGCAGCAACATTGTGGAGATATTGTAAAATAATTTATGCTAATAAGGTTGGAACAGAGAGTAGAAATAGAATTCCATCCCACAAAACTCCAGAAAAACAGCTGCAATAAAATTAGAAATAAAAATGTCTGAGGGATTTGTTGTCATTTATGAGAGAGAAAATATCAGCAATGCCTATTGTACTGATAATAAAATAGCAACACTTTTCCCTTCTTTTATGGTTATCATTTATGGAACAGTCGGAGATCATAGAAGTAAGGTAATAATAATTCTATACTCAGTCAAAGTCAATTAGTACAGTCATTGCAGAAAGGAGTTGATTTTTTAAGTATCAGAATGAGTAGATATAAAATAAGATCTCAAATCTCGTATGCAAGATTATTTTCTTGTAAAATAATCTTGCATACAAGATTTAAGATCTCATTTTAGTTGTCATATATGCTCGACTCCTGCATCATTGATGTACTACAGAAAATGAATCAAAAAATCCTTTGATGTAGTCTGATTCTTATGAGGATACCTTCTAAATAACAAAGTGTAATAGAATGATAAATTGAGTGCTGCTTCATTAACTTCTCAGGATGTACGAGAAATTAACGAAAATAATTTTCTGATTTGGAATCAGTGGCGCATCCAGGGGGCTATCGGGCTGCAACCCCCCCTCCCCTCCAGAGCTAAACCAAAATTCTCGATTCTATTTAAAATCACTATAACTGTTTGTTCTTAATTTTCATTTTAAAAAATAATAATAAAATCGTGACAACATTGCTTCAGGATTGAATATTTTCCTACTTTTCTAGTTATTCCACTTGTACTTGTAGCATTGACGTGGTCGAAGATATTTTTTTGGCTAGTTATTTAATTGCATTTTTTATTAAATTATCGAAAGTATTGTAGCGTTCTTTATGATTCTTATTGTCAGGTGAGAGAAGTCAGTAAAGTTAAAGTTTTTGGTTTACATAAGCCGAGAGGTTTGACATTCGTCACTACGATACAAAATTTTTAAGACTTCACCCCCCCCCCCCCCCCGACCCGAATCCTGGATTCGCCACTGGTTGGAATTCTACCAGAATACTGTGTTCAGAAACAAAAATTGTTTCAATTTTTTTAATTAAAAGTCACATCAAAGTAAAATTGAGTTTTAATGTACTAATAGACAAGTGCATGATAATGTATTATGAAACATGAAGTTTTTTTTCCCTTGAAAAATATATTTAAAATTAATTTGAAAATAACATTTACGATACTCCTTACATAAGAATCATGTCTAGTTTTTGTTCTAGTTTTTTCTTTTATGTGTTTTGGCTATTTTATTATTGGGGAATTTTTGTTATTTAATTCTTTAGTGATGGGTTGATTAGTTGTATTAAAATGTATGATGCAATAACTGGATGCTGCTGCGTTTGGTGCACAAAAAGGTGTATTGTTATCATCGTTGATTACTTCTTATGTTTCATATTTTTTTTCTTTTTTAATGCGTTTTAATTTTCTATTGTTTTTAACATTTTTTAATTTCCTATTATAAGAATCATGTGATTCTTATATAAAAATAAAATATACAATGTAGTGTTACAAATTAAAATATCAAAACAGCAAGTTATTATAATAATCATTATCAATTAATATCAATTTAAAGTATATTGGAATAATAATGGAACAAAAAATACTGGAATCTTATTACCTGGAGAGTTTTTACATGCATTTTTTGGTTTACTCATGGCCTTTAAAACAGCTACAACTCTACGGAGACTTTTCATCTGCTCTATTTTCAAAATTAAAACAGCTATTTTTGGATTTCATTCTTCTGCCTCATGGGTATTTGCAACTAATATCGCTTAAACTGAGAATAGAATGAAAACAGGAATGTAGTTTTCACTGAATACCCGAATACAAAACATATAAGGAAATCTTTTCAAGATAAAGTTTTTGAATCTGCTCTTTATTTTTTGCATGGGCCAGCCAGTGAAAAAGATAGGCCTATTGCAAAGTTATCATCTGTGTGGTGTTTTCATAATAAAGATAAGGAGTTTTGATCAACCAAATAATATTTCAGTGGCAAACAGTGTCCTTTTTTACTATACTGTATAAACTACGTAACTTAATGCCTGCAAATAATAAATATTTTTTCCTTAAATTACAACAATGAAATCATAGATACATTATGTGATAAAAGGAAAGGTTTTATATACTCATAAACTAAACTGGTATGAATTAAAAATCAAATTAAGTTTCATAAGACAATGATTTAGTAATACAAAATTTATGTCACAGTCAAGGGAGGACATACATCTAACTATCCAATGAATGCATGCTAAGCTGATATGAAACATGCAAAGCACATTTTCTTGGAAAAAAATGGATCAGAAAAAAAACTGATTATCGTGTAGTGGCTGAATTATAGCTCACGCAGCATTTAATATTTGATTGTAAATATCGTTTTCTTTTTATTTAAAGCATTTATTTTTTATCAGATTTAATTTTGTTCATCACATTATATTTTTTGGTGGCAACAGTAGAAAAATGTAGTTTTTAGAATTTTGTTGATCATTTCCGTTGCAAATAGATTCTTCTTGGAAAAAAAAGAAATAAATTGAATAAAATGGAGTATTCATAGTTCATGTTGCTTCTTTCATGTTTAAATAAGTAGAAGCCAACATATTGGTGACCCGGTCCTGCAAACAAAAAGATGTCGATTGAAGACGGAAAAGCAGATGGAACTGAGTTGCATAAGGTGAGTGTAAAAATTCCTCCATTTTGAATAGATAAACCGGAAATATGGTTTTATCAAGTAGAGGCCCAATTCAAAGCCGAAGAAACGAAATTTAACTATTTAATTTCGCAATTGGATCCCAAATTTGTTGAAAATGTATGGGATATCATACGCAGTGATAACCAAACTAAATATACGGATTCCAAAACTAGACTTTTGAATTTATTTAAAGAGAGTGAAAATGCAAGAATTCAACGTTTAATCACTGGTATTGACTTAGATGATTTAAAGCCTAGTCAGTTGTTACAAAAATTAAGATCAGTAGCTACATCAGATGTTTCTGAAAATTTGATTAAAACTTTATGGCTTGGAAAACTACCAGACTCTATTAAAAACATCTTCATCGTCAGTAAAGAAGATACTGATAGTTTGGCGATCATGGCTGACAAAATTTGCGATATGAGCCCTAAAACCGAAATTTACAGTACAAGCTATGAACACAATTCTTCTAACGAATTGTTAGATAGAGTTAAAAATTTAGAACAGCAAATTTCTGCATTATGCATTCGTACTGGAGCTAGACCGAGAACGCGGAATAACAATTATTTCCGTAATCGATCTCGCAGCCGAAGTAACCGGCGCCATGATTTCAATCCAAAAGGGAAATTGTGTTACTTCCATTTTCGATTTGGAACCAAATGCTTTCCGGAGAAATGTCAACCTCCTTGCAGTTGGAATCAAAAACCACAAGAAAATCAGGAAAACTCAAGTCTGCAGTAAGTTCAGCGACAAACTCTGCTCCAGAAAATGAAAAGGAATGTCGCAAATTTCGCTTATTCGTCCGTGACCGAAGATCAAATTTGCGCTTTCTCGTAGACAGTGGAGCTGATGTTAGCATAATTCCAGCTACGTCTCAAAATAAAAAGAAAGCAGAATATCTGTTATATGCTGCTAATGGCACTGAGATTTCAACTTATGGTATAAAGATGTTAAATCTGGATTTGGGATTACGTCGTGATTTTCAGTTTCCATTCATAATTGCTGACGTCACAAAAGGTATTTTGGGCGCTGATTTTCTTCAAAAATATAACTTACTTGTTGACATAAATAAGAAAAAATTAATTGATGGGATAACAAATCTCTTTGTGCTAGGTGATATAACTGCTATTTCAAGTGATAACGTTATAAGTACATTGAATAAATCCATAAAAATTTCCAATTTACTCCTTAAATATCCTGAAATTTCTAGACCTAATCTTTTCCCTAAGGAAATAAAACATGATGTTAAGCATTTTATTGAAACAAATGGTCAATCTATTCATGCCAAAGCACGACAGCTTGATCCCAAACGACTAGCGATAGCTAAAGAACAGTTTACATTTATGCTCAACAATGAAATAATTCGACCATCGAATTCGCAATGGTCAAGTCCTTTGCATCTAACCACGAAAAAAGATGGGTCCTATCGGCCATGTGGGGATTACCGTCAGCTTAATGCTCAGACGATTCCCGATCGCTACCCCATACCTAGGTTAGAAGATTCCCATCAAATATTAAAAGAAACCAAGATATTTTCTAAAATAGATTTATTTAAAGCATATTTCCAAATACCCATTGCAGAAGAGCACAAATGTAAAACAGCTATCATCACACCTTTCGGTTTATATGAATTTAACGTAATGAGTTTTGGCTTGAAAAATGTTCCTGCAACATTCCAACGATTTATCCATGAAGTTCTCAGAGGATTGGACTTTGTTTTTCCATATTTAGACGATATACTCATTGCATCCAAAAGCAATCAAGAGCATGAAATCCATCTTAATTTAGTTTTAGAAAGATTGAATACTTTTGGCTTAAGAATAAATATTTCAAAATCCGTATTCGCTGTTGAAGAAATCGAATTTTTGGGATATCTAATTACACCCCAAGGTTCTCGTCCTCTGCCAGATAAAGTTCAAGCTATTATGAATTACAAAAGACCCGAAAATATTCAAGACCTTAGAACATTTCTTGGAATTCTCAATTTTTATCGTCGTTATCTAAAAGACGCAGCAAAGAATCAAGCTTTGTTACATGAATACCTTAAAGGTTCTAAAAAGAAGGACAAAAGAAAGATCCAATGGACTGAAGAAGCTGAAAAACAGTTTGAAAAGTGCAAAAATGACCTCGCAAATGCAACGTTGTTGTCTTTTCCCAATTCTGAATTACCTCTGTCATTATTTACAGATGCTTCAGATACAGCAATAGGCCCAGTGTTACAGCAATATGAAAACTCAACTTGGAAGCCAATTGCATTTTATTCTAAAAAGTTAAACGATACACAACAAAATTATAGCACGTATGACAGGGAATTATTAGGCATATATCTTTCAGTTAAACATTTCAAGCATTATCTGGAAGGAAGAACATTTACAATTTATACAGACCATAAGCCCTTAATATTTGCCTTTCACCAAAAGCTTGACAAAGCGGCACCAAGACAAGCTCGTCAACTTAACTATATCTCTCGGTTTTCGACTGATATTAAATATATAAAAGGTGAAAATAACATTGTAGCTGATACGTTATCTAGGGTTACTGAAGTTTCGTCAATAGATTACGATCAAATACTGACGCACAAACTCAAGATGAAGAACTGAAGAGCTTGCAAACCATTACTTCCTTGAATTTAAAGGAGTACCCTCTGCCTTCAGGCAAATACTTATGGTGTGATACTTCAACTAGCAAAATTCGGCCCTACATTCCACAAGCTTTTCGAAAACAAATCTTTCACCATATTCACTGCCTATCACATCCAGGAATTAAGTCAACTATAAAATTAATGAATTCAAAATTCATTTGGCCTAGCATTAAAAAAGATGTGCAATTGTGGACTCGAACCTGCATTCCTTGCCAAAAAGCTAAAATCAATCGCCACACTAAAACAAAATTGGGCGAGTTTGAAGTACCTTCAGGGCAGATTTTGTGTTGTGCATATAGATCTCATTGGTCCTCTTCCTCCATCGAGAGGGAATATTTACTGTTTAACTTGCATTGACAGATTTTCAAATTGGATGGAAGCAATTCCTTTAGACAACATTTCAGCAGACACTGTGGCAAGAGCATTCTATAGCAACTGGATAGCACGTTTTGGAACGCCACACAAACTTATTACCGACCGCGGAACTCAGTTCAGAAGTGAAACATTGCAAACTTTGTCCAAAATCTGTGGTATTAAGCTGCAACATACTACAGCCTACCATCTTGCATGTAACGGCAAAGTTGAACGCCGTCATAGAACATTAAAAACAGCATTAAAAGCTCACAACAATCTGTCTTGGATTGACACGTTACCGACAGTACTTTTGGGTTTGCGTACTGCAATTCAAGAAGATAACAATCATTCAATTGCGCAAATAGTGTACGGAGAAAGTCTGAGACTTCCTGGAGAGTTTTTTAGTGAACCCAGTATCCAAACAGCATCGGAAGGCTTTGCTAATAACCTCCAGAAACAAATGGAAACCGTGGGACCAAGGACCACTCGTAGAAATTCGAGTCGACACATATTTGTGCATAAAGACTTAGAAAATTGCTCTCACGTTTTTCAACGTATAGATAGAGTTAAAAAGCAATTGGAATCTCCTTACGAAGGACCATTTCCCGTAATTGAGCGGCAGGATAAATACTTTACTATTAACATAAAAGGGAAACATGTTAATGTATCATTAGATCGCTTGAAGCCAGCCTATATTTTAGCTGAGGACAATTCCAAGGCGACAACCACTGATCACGTCAAGTTGCAGACATCAGATAATAAACCAGATCTGACGCAAAAACAATCTCGCACAGGTAGAACTATTCGCTTACCCGTCCGATTCAAGGACTGACTTTAAGACATTTTTACATTCGAAGATTTTAAGTACTATTTGTAGTTAACTATTTTGAACTTTATGAATGTTATATAATTGTTTATGTTGGTCACACTACTCATATTTCCCTTCTTCGTAACGTAACATAGTTACTGGTGGGGGAGTAATGTAGTGGCTGAATTATAGCTCACGCAGCATTTAATATTTGATTGTACATATCGTTTTCTTTTTATTTAAAGCATTTAATATTTGTTTGTAAATAGCGTTTTCTTTTTATTTAAAGCATTTATTTTTTATCATATTTAATTTTGTTCATCACATTATATTTTTTGGTGGCAACAGTAGAAAAATGTAGTTTTTAGAATTTTGTTGATCATTTCCGTTGCAAATAGATTCTTCTTGAAAAAAAAAGAAATAAATTTAATAAAATGGAGTATTCATAGTTCATGTTGCTTCTTTCATGTTTAAATAAGTAGAAGCCAATAATCGATTTGGTAACAGAAAACGAGGTTCAATTAAATTAGAGAATAATAAGGAGATTAATTTTTAAGTTCATAAGACAATGAACACACATCTAAGATCCCAGATGGAATTAAGTTCATAATACAATGTTTCAGTAATTCAAAATTTATGTCACAGTCAAGGGAAGACATCCATCTAACTATCCAATAAATGCATGCTACGCTGATATGAAACATGTAAACCACATTTTCTTGGAAAAAAATGGATCAGAAAAAAACTGATTATCGATTTGGTAACAGAAAACGAAGTTGAATTAAATTAGAGAATAATAAGGAGATTAATTTTAAGTCTTGGACAAATATCACATCTAAGATCCTAGACAATTAAGTTCATAATACAATGTTCTGTAGTAATTCAAAATGAAAGGTTTCAGCTTACATCCATCTAACTATCCAATAAATGCATGCTACGCTGATATGAAACATGTAAACCACATTTTCTTGGAAAAAAATGGATCAGAAAAAAACTGATTATCGATTTGGTAACAGAAAACGAAGTTGAATTAAATTAGAGACTAATAAGGAGATTAATTTTAAATTTTTTGAATGAGTAGGCATTAATGAGCATTTGGTGTGATCCATCCACACATCTTTTTGGCCAGCCTTGCTCATGAGGAAAGCAAATACATCCAACACACCAGTACAGCAGGTATTTAAAAGCAACAAATAAAAAAGTATTCATTACCCCTTTCTCAACCAGAAATTCTACAACTTGATTATGAATTCCTGATACAGCATCCATTACGGGTGTAATTCCACAAGAATCCTTCACATTTATATCATAACTTGCACTTTCTAAGAAAATTTTTACAACCTCAAGATGCCCATGAAGACCTGCAAAAAATCAATGAAACTTTTTAATAAACTTAAAGCTTCGGAAGCTCCATTTTATACATGCCATGTTTTATTGCATATGATCTTTAACAAATTTTTCAGTGCACATGAAATAATAAATTATATTTTCAAATAGAAATTTAAAATCGTTACAACCTAAAATCAAGAAAAAAAAGTTCTTTTAAAACTGATAACAAATAAATTAAAGAGGTATACAATGACTCTTACACAGTCATAAAAGCCATCACACAGAAAAATCAAATAAAGGTAATGCTACAGAAACTTCCAATATTCATTTTTTTTTTTTTGGAAAATTTTAATAACCTGACATAAAGAAATATTTAAATCTCAATTTTTAACCCATAACTGGAAAATACCACTTTTTGATGTATTGTCAAAGTTGTCCAATAAATAATTTTAAATTTTATAATATTCCAAAAATAAGTTTAGCATAATACTTCTTTGAAAATAACTGAAAACCACGGAGAAAAATTAATGAAAGAGATTTATTGTTAAGTATAAACTTTTATGAATAATTATATTATCAGATAAATATTAGCATGAAAAAATGGTTTGTAGTAGGAAAAATAACAAAGTTTCAAAAAGAATGATGTCACAGTAAAAATACTGGAAAATATTACAGATCATGTTTTACAAAATTACAGTACTAAAGTAAAAGAATTTGCAGATGTACATTTAAGTTGTCTTTTTATATATTAGCAATAGGAAAACACTGATTTCTGATAAATCAAAAAAGGAAGCATATGTATTGGATTCTTGAGTGAATAGTTTCTTATGAATTTTGAAATGACATAGGAAATAAATAATGCTAAGAAGAATTACTTTCATATTTTAATATTACTATTGTATATATTTTGTGCATCTTTGAACTTCATAAAAATTTTAATACTTTGGAAATTTTAGAACAAACATAGATAATCTAATCAGTGCCTGATATACCTCGATCTCAGTATGCATGCTCTGCAAATACTTTAATCAGATCATGCATATATTTGAAACACAATGCCAAAAAAAAGTCAAACTATTAGAACTCAAATGTTTTACAGACATTTTATGATTATCCAAAGCAGCAGGCATTTTTAAGAGGTCTTTTATTAAAGAAAAACATGTTATTAAGAAAGGTTTGATATTTAACAAATAAATGAAATTAGGTTTAAAGAACAGAAAGAAATATTCAGGAAAAATAAATGACAGAGTTTAATTTTATTTACAGTTTAAATGAATTTCTATAACACAATTACTCCAACTGTGAGTTACGAATTTACTCTACAGATGATAAAACATTAAAATTTAGCATGACATTTTACTGAATTATTGATTTGAATTGATCATTTATTAAAGTTATATATTAGATTATTTTAACTAATGTCATATCCCATATAAAAGTTCCATTCTTAAGCAAATTCTGCAGCAAACAAGTCTATTTACCCCATTTTTCTTTAAAATCTTGGTAATTAGATACTGAAGCTTTCATTTTTTATTGTGTATGAAATTATTACATTATTTTCTATAAATTAAGAAAAAATCACAAAAACAGCAATAATCTGTCCAAAAAGAAAAAGAAATCAATATGAAATGAAAGTGTGTAAGTATAAAAGGTAGTACGTAAAGTATAAAAGGTGCTGGAATATAAAAAAAAACTGCAATATGATATATTGTAGCTGTATCATAATCTGTAATCAGAATGCATAATCTACAAGTAGCATAAAAATACACATATGAAAATAAGACTATTTACTGTTATAGTTAGATAAGAAATCAAGAATAGTATGATAGCAAATCACAAATGCCTTATCATGACTTTAAAGCATCATTTGATGGCAAAACAGCTATAGAAACTCACTGGGAGAATAAAGGCAGGACAAAATCAGGCAAAGATGGTCAGATGATCACATTTAAATCCTTCTGTACTTCATGCACTTCAGAAACAGTTTGAAACCATAAATTTCACTCCAGAATATTCAGCCAAGGATTAATGCAACCAACATATTTGGAGTATTTTTTTATTTATTTATTTTCAACTACTATCGTTCATCAATAAATTAATATCTTTACTTCTTTTCCCTATTCTGAAAAAATATTTAACTTTTTACATTACAAAATTATTTTTAAGTAATATTTTTTTATATAAAATTAAATAAATGATTTAATATTTTCTTCAAAATTATAAAATGACCAATACATGAAACTGTGAATACTTTTGGTAGTTCATTAATTGATATCATTGAATAGCACCATAAACATTCTAACTTTAACATTATTTCCAATAGCTGAAGACTCATTAAACAACTTCTTCTGATATGTTGATAAGGTGACCAATTTTTTTCCAAAGAAAAGGAGAACACAAATTAAAGAAAAAAATATTGTAAATAAAAAAAACATTTGTTCATTGCAACAATTATGAAGAATATACTATAATATGATAAATGCATAATATAAAGATTTGTAACGTTATAAATTGAAATTATGCCTATTAATTATTAATTAAATGAGTACTTTTCCATAGAATGAATATTTTTTGTCAATGTATCATCTTCTAACGATATAATGGAAATATCTGAACAAGAAATATCCTTCATAGTAAAGGCAAGTGCTATGGCTAGAATATCAACATTCAATCTCGATTTCTCGCATGTCCAAAAATCATTAGCAACTGAAAATACCCTTTCAACTACTGCTTTAATTCTAGGGAAGTACAACAAAAATTGAACAAGAATAAATTTTCACATAAAATATGTTCATTTTTGAAATGGCTGAATATTTCCACCATCTTTTATCAATTCCTTCATGTTTATTTTCCTATTGTATTAATTTTTCAGAATTTAAACCTAAATTCAGTCTTCTAATTTCAAATATTGAAAAGGAGGGCATTTAGGAGGACACTTTTCGAGGGAAGAGAGAACTTACAAAAGGAGGACGGTTGGTCACTTTAATATTGAAAAAAAGCTAAGTTGATTTTCAGTTTACAAATAACTAGGAACACTGCAGTAATTTTATTTGTACATATATTTTTAACTGATAAAAAGTAAGCAAAACTGAATTAAGCCTTCTGTAACATGAAAAAGAATGGATTTTTAAAAATAATCTATTCCTATATGTGCAATGTAATTTTTTTAAATGTTCAAATACTACATCACTGTGATAATAAATAAATGCAACTTGTATGCAAATGTCAATACAAGTTGAAAGAAAAATAATAATCTTACATTGGGAGGAAAACAAAGTTATTTTTAAATAAAATAGAAATTTGCCTTCATTTACAAATACACAGGTTTTTCAAAAAAATTCAGAGATCTAAGAATTTATTTTCAGCATCAAAAATTATACACACAGTTTTGGGAAAAGATAGACATTAAGCATTCACATTTAGCTAAAAATATAGATAATTTAGTAAAGAAACAATATATACAATATAATCAATAAAAACTTTAGAGTTCTAATCTTTTTAAATAAAAAAAATCTTACATAATCAAGTCTTTTTCTTCTCTTTTATTACAAATACCTCAAGAAAATATCAACTTTTTAAAGTGACATGTATATACAGAGTGTCTCAAAAAAATGTATACACTGTTTAACATGCCATAACTTTCTCATTTTTCTTTCTTTTGAAGCTGTAATTAATTGGAAATAATGAGTGGACCTAGATTAACTTTTGAAAAAAGACAATTTATCTTAAAATGCTATTGGAAGTATGAAAATGTAGCAGAAATACAAAGACAATATTGCAGGGAATTTCAGGAAGATCTACCAATGCAACTTACAATAAATCGGGTAAAAGATAGGTTTGAAATGAATCTAACTGTTTAGGATGTTCATAGACAACATTCCAGAAGACCAAAAACACTGACAAACTTCACCACCGGAAAGACTACTGGAAAGTCATGAAATGTCCAAACATTTGTAAGACAAACAATTCGTGAGATTGGCATCAGCAAATCAAGTGTCCATTGCGTTTTAAGACAATATCAATGGAAAATTTACATTCCAACAATGGTACGTACTATCAATGATGATGATCCAGACCAACAAAAACAATTTTGTGAATGGTACTAGAAAAAATGTGAACAAGATGCACAGTTTTCAGGGAAGATTGTTTGGAGTGATGAAGCTACATTCAAATTAAATGGCACAATCAATTGAACATACTTGGCGTAACTGGGTAATTACAAATCCACATATTAAGCAAGAATTAAGAGCCACAATTGAGCAAGAATGAGCATCAAAACCAATTGAAATGTTTGTTGAAGTTTGTGAATCAATAATCCACCGTTACCAGCAGTGTAATGACCAGAACAGTAATAATTTTGGACATGCATAGGAGGGAAAGTTATACATTTTATGAAGATACTTTTGAAATTTAATATTAATTATATGTAAATAAAAACTGAAGTTATAATCATTTAAAGTGTGTATACATTTTTTTGAGACACATTGTATTAACCAATGTTGATGCATTTGACTTTTTGTTGGCTTAAATAGCCAAACTGAAATGGGTATGGGATACACCGACATGTTTATTCAACTTTATTATTTCCTTCACTTAAAAGGGAACAGAAAGAAAGAAAAACAAATTTACAAGCAGTATGCAAGGGTGTCCGTCCATTTTTGCTTTTTGTGTTCCATACCAAGGGATTGACTTCTAAAAGGTATTGTATTATATTCACATCTCCTTCCCTAAAATATAACAAAAATTATCAGAACATAGCTTTATTTTAATTCAATATTCAATTATACCTGTTTAATGTAACTTAGAAGAGAAAGAAATATTGTTTAAACTACAGTAAATTCTCGATTATCCGGCATTCAAGTATCCGGAAAGCTCAACTAACCGGAAAAATTAGAAAATGAGTTTTTCTAAAAATTTTACATCAGAGTGCCAGAATTTAGCGCGCCTGCACTGTTCCATTCACGCGGGCAATTTATTTCTGGAATTCTATGCACAGAGGGGCGTAGAAGGGGGAAAAAAGCGATATACAGTACAATGACATACACAGACTTGTTTTATGGGGGGAGGGGTTCAAAAGCAAATGTGAGAACCAACGAAAAAAAAGTTATTCACCTTTCGCCGAAAAAACGATACCTAAAAACGAAATCGACAACCAAAAAAAAAAGTTTAAGGGATAGAATCGGTAAGAAAAAAGGCTACAATCTCCCCCATTTTTCCCATCTAATTAAACAATCCGGACTTTTCAGGTATCCAGAAATCGGCGTTTCCCGAGCATGCTGGTTAGTTAAGCTTTTACTGTATATAAATTTTACAGACAAAACCCATAGAGTAAACATAGTAGGTATTTTTTTTACAATGGAATAATTTCGAGAAAGAAATATAGCATATACAAATATAAAATATGACATGAAAAATACATATTTTTTATTAAAAATATATTTACTAATTGTATCTTAGCAATTTTTAAACTAATTGTTAGTGGCGGTTTTTTGCACAGGCAGTAGAGGTGCTCGCCTCGTACCTAGAGACTCTGAGGTGACATTCATCACAGTATAAGCCGACTGTGAATTTACGACATTGGGTAAGGTAAAGGCCTCAAAACAATTTTGCGCCTGGGGCCTCGTATCGCCAAAATCTGCCCCTGTTAATTGTGTCAAAAAATGAGGAATATTTGAAGCAGTAATATTTCAAACAAAGTAAACAACAGCGGTGTAGTCGCAAAATAAGCAGTACTGGGACATCCTAAAAACAGTGCCAGAATGCTCTAACCTGGGTGACAAAAATCGCGATATTTTAAGGACGCTTTCGCCATTTTTCCTTATTTATTTCTTGTGAGAAAAAAAAACAGTGCTGGAACGCCATTCCAGCGCGTTCCGGCTCCATTACACCCCTTGTAAACAATCAGATTTCATACATTTATTTGCTATATTTATATTATTAATACCAGCATTACTACTTACTGAAGTAAAAGAAAATAACATTTTTGACCATAATGAAATCTAGGTGGAATTTTTAACATGCAGAACTAAATACTGTTTTATTTTTTAAATCACCAGAGAGACTACAATGGAACAAATGATTAAAAGAAGAAAATTCTTTGGCATTTATTCAACAAGAGATTATAATTTTATGCTCTGAATAGAAACTAATTTCTGCTTATTGCTAGTAATTAACAAACGAACAAATTATCAGAAGCATATCATGACAAAGTTCAAGAAACAAATGCCAAACACTTTAAACCACAAAATTATTTCTAAGCAACTACCACTGGAGTCATGGTGCATAGTTTAAAAATTAAGATAAATCCCGTTTGGAGAAGCACACCATAGAGAAGATATTTTGAACTTATTTTCTCTTAGCATTGAAAAAACTCTTTGCAGTTTACTTATTTAAAAGAAAATCATTAGACATATCAGAAATTATGTTTCTTTCAAAGATGATTTGAATCAGCCATTTATTTTCTTAGCAATTTTAAAATGGATTTTTAACAAAATATTTTGATTAAAATGGTACAAAATGAAAATTGATACAAACCTTGATGCAATATGAAAAGCTGTCCAGCCATCTTTGTTTGCAATATTTATATCAGCACCATGCACCACGAGTTCTTTTATAATATCTAAATTAGTCTTTGTGCAAGCCAACATCAATGGAGTCCTTAAAAAATATAAAAATTTTAGAGTGCATAAAATTTTTTAGTCATTTATACACTTGTTGTTCTTTTGGCTGAATGAATTTTCTTTTCAAAGCTCTGAACGATTGAGAAATGAGATTACGTTTTTATTGTTGTTTATTTAAATACGATAAAGCAAATTCCTTAAAAAGCAATAGTAAGCCACTTTTTGACAATTCTTTAATAGAAATCTGGCATATGCAAGGTGTTTTAAAAATCTTGGTACAGTCCTTAAGGAGAGATAGAACACATCTAGACAAGCACAAATTACCTTGCAATTCACTGTCTTAAATCAAGTGGTAGTTGCAGTGTCTGCAAATGATGCAATACAAGAATGACAGGAAAGAAATGAAAGAAAACCAATGAATTTAAGGCTATATTTTATGGAACAAATCAAAGAGATTGTTCAGAAGTGTAACTGTAAACACTGATGAAGGCTTCACACAGTTGAAATAGTGATTGGTGTTCATTGAAAAAAATGCCATATATTTCTTTCATAGCAACAGGGGTGGTGCTAGTGGGAGGTTCAGGGGCTTCTATGTATTTCTTTCACAGCAACAGGAGTGACGCCAGTGGGAGGTTCAGGGGCCCCTGTTGCTATGCCCTGACCCTCCACTTGTCGGGGAAAATTTTTGTACCCAGTTTATGCAACGAGCTATTCAACTAGTAGATAAATAAAGATCTGGCAAAAATTTGAGTGTCATCATTACGCCTCACCCCTTGTACAGCAGATCATGTCCCTTGTTGAGGAGACCCTGTACCCCTGTTGCGCCGGCCATGCCCCCCCCCCCATCAGGCAAACTCTAATGCCACTGCTGGATGGCAACATCTACAGAAATTCTGGCTATAAAATTCTCATCAAAGTCAGTGTGAATGCCATTGTAGATGAGACCCTACATTAGTCAAGATATTGGCAATTTGTCAGATACCTGCGATATAAATAAAGTTATTATCATATAAATAAAGTCATTATCACAAAAATAAAGTTATTTTCTGCATAAAAATAATTAAAGTTTTAATTTAAAATATTTTTAAATTTTTAATTTAATTTGGAATAATTTAGAAAAAAATTTAAAAAAAAAAAAAAAAAAAAACGCAGCCAGGACCGAACTGCAGACCTAGCGAATGGTAAGCAACCGCACTGGCATCTAAGCTATCTTAGCACTGATTGCTTGTGAAGAGTTACTGGCATATAAGTTGTGCACAAAGTTTGAGAGCCATTTCCTCCAAATTAGCTGGCCATTGCACATTTTTAGATTAATGTGTGAGCACCCTAATGGTATGCTACTATTATGCCAAGTTTCATCCCAAATTGAATTTCCCAAGTCAAAGCCTCTCCTTGTAAGACAAATTTCTACCTCAGATGATACCTAGGCGATCAAAATTCACTTTGACCAATAAAGGATAATGTGGTGGCATATCATCGTTCAGCAAAGCAAGGACGGAAACCACTCAACTTCATGTTTTCAATTTTAATCATTATTCTGTTTTCATTTTGTCCATTATTGATGTACAATAACTGTGCATGTAAATATGGCTTCCTGTAAATAGGTTATTCATCTTTATTATTGTGTTGTAAATAAATTTAGTATTTTCATAAATCGCCTCATCTTGACACCTATATTTGGTGACCTGGATATTATTCTAAGTCATTCACTCAAAGACTTTGCTACATATGCTAGAGCAAGTGGGATTAAAATAATCACAGTAACTTTAGACCATTAAAACAATGGTTTGTCACTAAATGTAGAGTAAAATTGCTGTACTTGATGCATTGAGTCACATTTAGGTCCTATTAGGTTTTAGCATGAGAGTCAACCATGCTAAAAAATCACACCAATATTATGTTCGGCAACAGTTACCATTAAATTACCAGATAACCTAACTTTCTACTTAATTAAATACCTTTCTAGTATATTTTTAATAATAGGTAATTTATTTTCATTGAATAGAAAATCGTCAAATATTTACACAAGCTTCAAAGATAGTTCAAACTAATACACATATTTATTTCATATTTCAGCTTTTTAAATACATAAAATGTTATTAAAATTTATAAGGAAAATGTATTTATTTGTAATATATAAATTAACTAATAATTTATTTTACCAATCAGATCTTTTCAGAGGATTAACAGAAACACCATAAGACAGAAAGTATTTCACACATTCCAACTGACTAGAATGAGCGGCAATATGCAGTGGAGTTTTCCCATCAAGATTTTTATGCTCCAATATCACCTTATTGCCCTGTTCAGCATAGTATCTGAAATAATTTTTTAAAAAATTAGAAATTTTTGCTTAATCTAAAGAATTTCATTTTTTAAAATATGATATAATATCTTCTAAAGTCCAGTTTTACACAATACAGTAAATAAACATGTGATTTTAAAGAAGAATCATAAGTCCATCTTAATAAGCACAAACTAGAAAATCACCCGTCATACCATGACGGGTGCAAATTGCCTCTTCATTCGAGAGATTTCCCATTAAATTTGATATGTTTGAATGGATATATATGCGAGAGAAATGTTTAACATTGATTGAAAACAAATAAAATAAGCATATGTTTTATGACAGGAACTATTTTTTTATTTACATATTATTTGCATATTTCTTTATTCAAAAAGCCTCTTGGTAAACAACATTCCATGTGAAGTATTTTTCGTTCTTTAACAATTTGATTATAATTCAATAACCGTCCAAACTATATGATGTGCATGATATACCACTGACGTAATTTACAACTTTCTATTGAAAAACGGAAATTAATTTGAAAAATATGATTAATATAATTTAAAATTTCTCGGGAACTATTGATCATAGCGAGATAATTTTTATATCAAATGATAGCAAATTTTATTTCACTGCTTTAGAACTATTAAATTTGAAATTGGAACAATAATTACTCTTTTAAATTTAAAATTACTGAAATTGAGGTTCTCTAGCAATGAAATAATGCTGTTTAACGTCTCGCAGTGCTATGGTGCAAGTTTTATTGTTGGTGACGTCGGAGCGTTACCGGAGGATCTGGGCTATTAAGGTAAGTGCTCCAGTAGTGGGCCACTTGAATTTTTAAGTTGAAAAACAAAAAATTCCAACATTCCAATGAAATAAGAGATCTGCCTCTGGTAGGCTGAAACCCTTATCAACTAAATACCAAAGGCACAGCCTTTATTTCCTGTTTAGTTAGGAGCTAAAAAGTTTGTTGCTGAAGTTGGTCTCTGAGAGAAGCATTTTTAGCTTATTCTTAGTGATTTCCTTAAGAGGTAACTCTTCATTCAACTATTTTTTAGCATACATTCTATTTGTTTTTAAAATGAATTGTTATTGATATTATTTGATTATACAATGAATGTATTATAAACTATCTTTAAATTAAATAATATTGATAATTTATGGATAGTGAAGGGTGGCCCACTTTTGGAACAATGTTTTACTAAATGCTCCAGTAGTGGGCCTAGGGAGGCCAGTACTGGAGCACATTCTTTCTCTCAAATAGACTGTTTTGTGATGTTTAATAAGAAGGTTATATCTTGTAAAGTCTTTTTATTCAATTAGATTTGCTTTATTTTTATCAGAACCAGTAGTGAGCCACATGGCCCACTTCTGATACACTAATGGCCCAATACTGGTACACTAATGGAACATTCTGACCAATTACTTAAATAATAACTATTTTATAGTACTGTTGAGGAAAAGACTGATATTCAAGAATTAGTTGAGCTCTGTAATGAGGCAGACAATAATAACTATCGCATTGCTGGACATCGAAAAATATTCCATCTTCATTTAAAAGGGCTCTTTTCTGGCTGCAGAGGGAAGATGATAAAAGAAAAAAAAAAAGATTTATTCAACATAAAATATCAAGACTTAATATCCATAATGCCCCAAACAGAACTTAAAATGAAAGATTGATAATTAGCAAATACCTTTAATAAAAAATTGGCTGTTAGAGAAAAAATATAAATCTCATGTGACTAGAATCTATAAATAAAAGATTTCACCTATATCAAGCCATTTTTATTGCATTTTTTATACTGTATAATGTTAATGTATTGTTATTATTACTATATATAATGATTTTATTCTTTTTTCTTTGGCGCAATTGACAAATCTGGGTGGCCCACTTTTGGTATGCCCACTACTGGT
>BGPR01029998.1:0-18942 GCA_013235015.1 Araneus ventricosus
TTTTTAATTAGTTCACATAAACACAGTTATATTTCTATGAAAAAACAATCATATTTAGAAAAGAAGTTATGCATTATATAACTTTCTAAAGCAAATTCATTACTAATCTACAATGAAAAAAATCAATTTTATTTATTCAGTCTTACTATCTACTTCTTCAGAGAATCTATCTGTAACAACATTTTGGCATTTGAAACAAGTCATCCATGCATTTTATAAATGTCAGTGTTGATTAAATAGCATAGCCTAAAATCAATAAAAAAAAATCAAATTTCTTAAAATATATAAAGATATTTACCCTACAGCACTGAGTTCAACATCTAGAGTACATTCTTATAGGGAAGTATGAAGATGCGAGAGAAATGGAAAAAGCAAATTGTACCCAAATAATCTATTCCCCCCCAATATTCCAATAGTGGAAAAATTAAAACTAAAAACACTCATCCCAATGCACAATTAATAATAATAATAATAACTAGTTTTATGCTTATAAATGAACTGATCAGTTAGGTAATTGGTACATCAATAAGAGACAAAACTTTTAAAAATTTTAATAATCTTAATGGAAAGTAAATCTATAAGAAATCCAGATTGATTAAGAAATTCTCATTAACATTCTAAAAATGTATATATAAAAAATATAATAAGTGATAAAAATAAGTGTGATTAATACATTGGTTAAAGATAATTTTTATTATTTTAAATTTCTTCCTGAATTTTCTAATGGATAATCTACAATGATAAATAATTTTCGAAAAAATAAAGTGGCATAAAACTATGTAGGATTTAAGATGAAGATATCTCTTATTATTTTTAATGTCTCAGGAATTTTAAAATTTGCATTCAAGTATAATATATGTCAAGGATATGTTCAGAAGGGAATTAGGTCAAAGTTTTGCAAAATGTGCATAGATATAATGTTAATTATATTATATGTATTAGATATAAGTTAGATAATTAAATTTTCATTAGATTAGTCTGACAAAACAAGCATTTTGTGGACAGGCAAATTAAATTTTGCAATCTTTTTTCTCCCAAAGTTGCACTTCAAAACACATTTAAAACATGCATACCCGGTGCATCACTGGCATCAGGGTTCTCGACCTGGGGCTTTCCAAAAAGGATCCTCTATTGAATTTGGATTTCTTTAGGGTGTACAAGCTCATGGACCCAATATAGTTCTTCTGACCTTCGGGGATCATCAACATGCATTCACAGCTGAAACCAAATTTACATATACATTAAATTAAAAATAAAAATAAGTGTGATTAATATGACAGGGGATGAAATTAATTTTCATTTTTTTAAAATTTCTTCCTTAACTTTCTAATGGATAATCTGTAATGATAAATAATTTTCTAAAAATAAAGTGTCAAAACAATGTATTCTGGATGAAGATGTCTTATTATTTTTACTCTTATTATCTTTAATGTCTCGGGAATTTTCAAATTTGCATTCAAGTATAACATATGTCAGGGATATGTTATATGTCAAGGATCATATGTTCAGAATGGAATTAGGTCATTTAACAAAGTTTTTGCAGAATGTGCATAAATGTAATTTTAATTATATTATATGCAATAGATATAATTTATTAACTAAACTTCCATTAAAATAGCCTCCCAAAACACAAGCACTTTGTGGACAGGCAAATTAAAATTCCCCCAAAATGTTCAAATATTTATTAATGGAAGTTAATTCTGATGAGCACACATTTTATCCAAGCAAAATAAACACATAAATCAAAAAAATATTTATAAAAACTGCAGATACTTTATAATTATTAAACAATGTCCAAAATATTAAAATAATGAAAAATTAATAAACAGTGTTGATTTATTTTATCTGTTTAATTAATACAATTTTTAAACACGATCGATGCAAAAAAAAAAAAAATCGCGTAACGTGGGGTTATTGCCATATTAGAAAATCAGACTCATTATTAATTTCCAATAGAAAAATATTAAAATAATGACGAATTCACAAAGAGTATTGTGAAGTTAAGCTACTAATAATCTTTGCACACAGTCGATAAAGGATTTGGCGTGAAGCGGTGTCAGAAAAATATCTGATCTATGAAATCCTTTAAAGTGCAATTTTAGAATTTGAAAAGGTTACTTACCCATTATAATGGTTCTATCCACCTTCCGGATCGATGTTGTTAATTAAAAAGATTTAATAATCTTTTTTTTTGGCTCCAAAATGCTTCCTCTGTTATAGTGTATGAAAGACGCGAGCTAAAATAAAACAAAATGTCGGCTGATGTTGTCGGGTCTATTAGAAACAGAGATAAGGAAAGGTCACGTGATGATATTAACCAATGATTTCTCAGACACCACCTCGTGAGTGAAACAGTAATTAGAAAACACTCCGTAAAGGATCGATAGAAAGGAGAATTCCGATTCTGTGATCTGTTTTCTGACGGACAGGAAGTGGGAACTGGTTTGCGGCGATAAAAGTGTTTTAAAGAGCGATTTTTCGTACTAAAAGATCGAAAAAGAGAATTTTTTTCATTCGCTCCCTTTTGGAGTCCAAAAATCGCTCAATTGAATTTAGCGTGTATATTATCATACTAAAATATGTTACTATAATGAGTTTAAAATTAAATTTATAGTTTAATTTATTAATGATGTTTAAAATAGTATATATAACCTAATTTAGTAATAATATTTTCACTTTAAATGCGGGACTGTATTTCGTATGTAGCTCTTGGCATTTTAATTGCTAAGACTTTGAATTGGTAAGCATTTAGTTACATTTTCTCGTTTCTTATCTTTAAATATTTTGGAGATTTACTCTTACACTTTTTGCTTTTTCCAACAATTGGCTTTCGCAGAAGGCTGGCGCCTTTAAAGTTCGAATTAATGCGACATAATAGATTCCTACGATCGATTGGCATTTGATTGTTGGAATTCCAATTCTGCTTTGTCTTTTTCATTGTAATAGTTTATAATCTAATTATCTTTCTGTATTTCATTGTATGATTATTAATACGGTAACATTATTGTATATTTAATTTTAATTATTGGTTTAATAAGTGTATATATATATATATATATATATGTTTGTTTCTGTATGATCATATATAATAAGATATATTTAGATTTATTATATATATATATATAACTCCCTTCTTAATGAGCACCTATCCAAAAAGTTACTACAAGCAAAATTTTGTAGCTGTATGTATGCGTGTGCCCTATAGAGCGTTTTGAACGATTTTTGCTTCACATATGTCGCATGACGGTATTACCAGCTTATAAGCATTATCATATTAAAAAAAATATCGTATTGAAATGAATCTGCAAATAAAATATTAATATTATTCGAGTAATTGGCATTAAGGACATATTTATTTGAATATCTCTTGATTTCTTCTTCTCCTTTTGATTTTCGGAATGCTTTGGGTCACATGAGATTCTAGTAAAATTCTTGATGAATTTACTTGACTTTTATCGGAATCTTATACAGAAAAGTATTCCTGTTGGTTTTTTAAAAAAATCCCCTTAGATGAGTGACGCCTTGATAAAGTTCATCTGGTGGATTCTTTGAACTTATACATTGTTCAATCTTAATTTCTAAAGAATTTTCATTTTGTTAGGTGTTTTTTGTATTGAAATGAAGCTATAAAGGCTAACAGTTAAGTGTAAGTTTCTGATAGCAAGTGTGGATCCTTGTAGACCGATGTTTCCTATGTTAATTCACCACATCTCATCAAATTTATCACGTCCGTAAGTGAGCAGTGGCGTAGCTAGGGTAAGTGGTGTCCAGGTTATATGTATTTTTCGCCCACCCCATCATTAATGGTTTAGGTTTCGCGAATGGCTCCCGGGGCATGGCCCTTTTTGGACCGCTGGTAGTATTCAGCTTTAAAAAGTCATAAAAACGCACTAATGATTTGTCACCATGGCCAGTGGCGTAGCGAAAGTAAGTAAGCAGGAGAATAATAATTTTTTACTCCTCTCTTCATACATTTTACTCTTTTGATTTAGAAAAAGTAAATGGTGCCTGAAAAATGTTATTTTTGTACTCCCTCATCATATTTTGCTTTAAAAAGTGACATTTTTATAAATTTGTAAATACCGCTTCCGTGCTACATTCGTCTTATGAAAGGGAAGAGGGATTTACAGATTGAATGGAAGACAATGACGCCTGACCTTAGAGAACAATTTGGTGACAAAATGAAAGTTTTGGAAAATACAAGAATTATCGTCATATCTCTATTAGGAACGGAGAAACAGAGATTGTTCTAGATGATTCTATGTGAGGTGACGCCCCGTCGTGAAAGATATAAATACGGAGGTGCTCAAAAGGAAAAAGAATGTCTTTGGAATTTTATCTATAGTGCGAGCTGGTAAGCTGAGAACTATTGAAAGTGTTGTTGCTGTTATTATAGGTGATTCGCTGTAGCCTGTGTTGCTACATTGTACAAGTGCTGTTCCTCGTATTACCAGTGCTTCGTGTTTTCCGTAATATTCGTGAATAAAGCGCCATTCTCCATTATCCTGCTTATTGGACTCCTTCAACCGTGCATCTACAGGACGATTTTCGTAAGAATATAAACTCAGTAATGTTTTAACTCCATGGTGTCCCTAAAACTAGCGCCCGGAGCATTTATACTGTCCTTCCGCCAGGAGAAAAACCCTGAACATGGTTGCCTCAAGTAGACGAGTCGAAGAAAGGAGGGAAACGGATACATAATCAACCTCAACATTTGGCAAACTAAGAGAGCTTCGTTATACGCACGGAATTCGTTTTCGACCGAAGTACAAAGCGAAATGAGACTTCCGCTGGTTCTATCTGTGCCAAACGAAATAAAGCCCTGTCCCTCACCTCCAAAATGCATTGGAATATCCCGTTTCTATAACGACCGCCACGGGTGTGTCTGGTGTCTAGGGTTTTTCTCCTGGCGGTAAGACAGTACTCCCCTTGCACTCGGTCGCTACGCCACTGCATGTGAGGTTTCCGTTTCTGTTCAATGTATAGCAAGACTGTCTCATTTAGTCCATGGTTTTAAATCATTTTAACGTCTCGTCCATTGAAACATTTTTTTAGATGCCAAAGTAAAATGCACTTCACTTCTGCATTCAAAAAAAGTTCTTAGGAAAATATGTCATTGTATGAGAGGTATAAGTTTTGATGCTGAGAAAACAGTCATTTTCAAGCAGTACGAGTGACTTTTGAATGTATTAAAGAAATGAATTAATAAGAAAACTTGCAAAAACTGATGAAATACAATAGTTTCCAATTACTAAAATTCCTTATATTTCGGTACCGTAACGAATTGATCATTCGAACGTCATTAATCTAAAAATTAAAAAAAAATTATAATTATTATAAGGAAAGGAATTTTTATTTTATGTCGATATAAGCATATTTTATATAATGCAGAAGAAATATTGTTCCCGTGATTTTTATCCTACATTTTTATCTCAGCTCACAGAATAACAACTTATCTGTGATAATTGTTATTCTGTGAGCGAACAATGTGTATACTATTCAATCGATCGAAATTTCATTCAGGATAATGTCAAATTTTAACCAAATCTATCTTGTACATTGGTTTTAACCTCTTCCAAAACCTGTTATTATCAGTCACACAACCGGGTGTCAAATTATGATTGTTCCCAGCGGCAGCGATTGGAGGGCAGAAGGGGAGAGGGTGGTTGAAATATTTAAAAAGCACGAAGATAAATCGACAAAGACAAAGATAAACGACAAAATTTTAAAGCTTAATTACAAAATTAGCTACATTTCCCAGACACTTTTTTTTTCATATAAAATTCCTAGTTGTAGGTAGCTAAAATGAGATAAGATTTTAATTTTTTCCTCAAAATGTTTATGGAGAGGGAATGAACGCCCTCCCGAGTCGCCATCACTGAATTGATCTATGGTTAATGGCTTGAATGCAAATGCCGCTCATGGATGTGTCATATCATTCTGGATTATTATCTTATATATAATTAATATTAGAATATATAGTATATAATTATATATTATATATTAATATTATATTATCTATCCTCTTTTGATCCCCCGATCCTCTTTTGAACTTTACCCTCTACTTCCTCGATCTTCCTCTGAACTTCATCCTTTACTTCCTCAATCTTTCCCTTCACACCTTGGATTTGATTCTTCATTTCTTCCTGTCCTTTCTTCATTTCCTCTTGTCCTTTCTCCATTCTATCCTTCATTTCTTCTTGTCCAGATCGCATCTCTTTCTCGATTCTCTCTTGGCCATAGATTTAGGCCACGGTGGCCTAGTGACAAGGTCTCGACCTCAGGGCCGGAGGGTCGCAGGTTCGAAACCCGATTCCACTGAAGATCCGCCGTGTATGGTGCCTGTTGCACGCTAAATCATACATAGTGGCCAAACGTCCTCCCGTTGGTGTGGCACGGAAATTTGGAGAGGGGGTGCCAGCTCAGGTGTCGTCCTCGTCATCTGACCGCAGTTCAAAATTACGAGGTCCGTCCCTAAATTAGCTCTCGTGTTGCTTCAAAACGGGACGTTAATATAACCTAACCCTTCTCTATAGATTTCTTCGTCTCAGCTAGCAGTGCAAATAGATCAGCGTTCTCAGCCATCTTCGTCTGAGATCGCGTATTCACCATACACAACTATCCCACTTCTGACACCAGTGTTACAAAAATCATTCGGTGGGTGTGTAGTGGAAACAGCAGATAATGGAGAATGAAGGTTTATTCACAATTATTCAGGAGAACACGAAACACAGGTAACAGGAACAATAGATCTTGTACAGATTATCAACAGAAACAGACAACAATTCACAAGTAATAACGGCACAGCACTTTCAGATTCAGCAACGCAAACAGTCAGCAAATAACGACAGTAACAGCACTTTCAATAGCGCTCAGCTCACCAGCTGGCCATGCAGACGAAACTCCAAAGTCGTTCCTGGAAGGCGTCCGCACTCCGTTTACACACCCTTGCTCGACTGGTTGTTACGTCACATGGAAATATCTAGCACATGGGGTCCAGGCCTGGCCACTTCCCGTCCCTCCATGCTTACCCCTGCAAAACTCCCTTTCCGACTATAAGACTAGCGAGGCAGGAAAGCGACATTTCGTCTCTGTAACAGTATGGAAGAGAAATGACTGTAGTTTTTAGCAGATACAAAATATCATATTTAGCTTATGAAAATGACAAATACTCACATTTTGCTTCCATTGCCCTCCAAGATTGGCGCCCGGTTTTTCATACCTCCTTGCCTCCCACTCACTCCGCCACTGCATTGGAGGTTAAAATAGTTAAACCACTCTATCAGTACTCTGGTCGACATGCAGTGCTGAATCGCGTGTAAGTGAAAAGAGACATACGTAATGTGATTTTTCTGCCTTCACTCGCCATCAGTGGCGTAGCAAGGGTGAATTGGGTTTGGGTTATCATGATATTTTCTCGCTCCCCTCGTCATATTTGATTTCGAAAATTGACATAAACTCACTAATATCTGCCCGCCTTCTAAACATGATGCCGGGAGCATCTATATCCCCCCTCTCGCTACGCCACTGTGCTTGATGCAAAATTCTTTCAAAATGCTAAATGCTCTGCAAGGCAGACGTTTGAACGCGCGCCAACGATGCCTTTTTTTAAACAGTGCATACGAGCTCTAGACTCTCCACTACTGGAGAATAACTATTAAAAAATTTAATTTAGCCAAATAATTTTGATCTATACATGAATAATAAACGTCGAGAAAATGCAGATTAATTTTTCGAACCTTAAAGGGAATTTTTAAGTTATTAATGCTATCTTCATTCATTCAACCCGCCAAACATTCACCATTCATTTACACAATCATTCAAACAGAAAAAGGAAGAGCATAAGTAAGAAAATGAATTTATATAATTTACCTGATTGTTAGGGTATTGGGCGTTTCGTGACTCTATATATACTGTCTTTATATCTGCTCGGCTGGTCTGAGGACCGGTCCTGGCAGGGGAGTGAGTGCCCGCCCCATTCTTCCTCAATAGTTCTGAGAAGAACTAGTCGAACGGGGTGGGGGCATCATGCGTTCTTTCTTCAGCTTGCATTTCCTTTTGACCTGGGGTGATCAGCACCGATGTTTGTTTACCTTCCTTGGCAGTAGCTTACCTGTGCGGTTCCGGGATGCATATAGACATTCTGTACTTCAGAAGAGCACCATTGTAACTTTGGAGGGCTCTGATTGGACAAGCGAATCTGACGTAACTATTCTGCACATCGCATCAACAGTGAGACACGCGTATCTTGTTTATAGTTCTTAAAACTCTAAATACTAATTTTTTCTCCAAGATATTGCCTGAATTTGTTCTCAAAAGGGCAATCTTTCTTCTTCTTGATTTAATGTCGTTAGATTTTCTTCATTCAGATCTGGAACATTAAAATTCATATTTTAGTAGTTAACTTAAACCATAATAAATATCAGTATTGAAATAATGCCTGATATAGGATTACAAATTACAACATACATCATCTGAAAGATAATGATTTGAAATAATTATTGCTACTTACCAGCACACAAGCCTTGTTCCAGATGGTATAGAAGATCGAAGATTCCATTTCGTGTCCGATGTTCTTCCGTATTCTTTTATCCATGAATAGACATCGGAAACACTTTAAGGTTGCTTCGAACGATGGTTTTATTTTCAATGATTTCAACAACTTCATTTACAAAAGATGGGGCAAGATTGGAATTCTGAATAGCCATGGCGTGTTACACAAAGAACATTTCGCTATCGCTTGTTGAAAGAATCAGTCAGAGAGTGGTCAGAGGTAAACAAACAAGCAAAGAATAGTTACGTCAGATTCGCTTGTCCATTCAGAGCCCTCCAAAGGGGCCGTTCAAATATTACGTAAGCACCCAAGGGGGGGGGGAGGGGTTATGATTTGCTTATTTTGCTGACAAGGGGGGGGGGGAGTAGCGAGTGATGCTTACGAAGACATTAAAACATTTATTTGAAAATCTCTTGTAATTTGCGTAATGAAATAATTTAATTTAAAAAGAAATTAAATTTTAAAAAAAAGTTAAATTTGCAAAAAAAGAATATTAAACTCTGATTTTTGCAGTTTAAACTTGAAATTGCTAAGGAACTTAAACTTACATTTTTTTTTTTTTTCCATTCTAGCCGAGTTAAGAGTGTTTTATCGAATTAAGTCCAAAATTTAAAATTAGATTATTACTGTTATACGTTTTGAAAAAAATGATCCGGGGGGGTAGTTTGGCTTACGTAATTATAAGAGGGGGGGTTGTGATTTGTTATTTTTTGGATTATGGGAGGTGTCAAAAAATACCAAAACATGCTTACGTAATATTTGAACGGCCCCAAAGTTACAATGGCGCTCTGCTCGAGTACAGTATGTCTATATGCTTCCGGGATAGCAAACAATATTTCAAGTCGTATGCCGCATGATCGAGATGATAATGGCAAGTAGGACGCAGTATCAACTATAAACCTTAGGAATAGGAGTGTTGGAGGAGAATAAGTAAGTGTTCAAAGGACTTGCTGTCTGAGGCTATACACGCTTTGCATGTTGTTATTCATGCAACTGGGTTGTAGTTCTATTGTAAATCTGTATTCCATTCAATCTGTGTTGTATATTTCATTTGCTGTAGCCTTTTCTTTTACTTAATTCACTTACAAAAGACCTCTCTCCCCGCCCCTAGCGAATCCCCTTTGCATTTGCGACCCCATGTTCTATTGTGGAAATGACTTGTTTTATTATGCTTAAAGTTCGGCCAACTTTTTTGAAGCACCCTGTATATCGAGATATGCTTTAAAATTAAAGTGCAAAAGTGGTGCAGACTAAGTAATCTGCTTCTCTATATCTTTAGACCAAGCTTGCCTAGAAACGTATTACGAATGTCAAAGAGATGGATAAAACAAGAAAGGATCAATCATATGTTGATAATCATTTGGTTGTACATCGACAGCGATTCACATGGTTGCACTGAAGCTGCGTCAGAGGCTTTGTGCCTAATATGGTGCAGTGTTTCTGATGCCTGCATAACTTATAGAGAAATCAAGAGGGGTTTTGGTGCAGCGTTTATTGAGGAAGAATTGATGGAGATGTATGGCTTCTACGTCAGAGCTATGCGTGAGTTTCACGAATATGTTGAGCCGCGATCACTTCAGCACCTGTGCAGAACGGTTTTACGAAGAACTATCCGGAGAAATAAATGCTGGATTCCTGAGAGCGTTAGCTGAACGGGTTTACCGAAATCGCTTCAGTCATTTTTAAATCTAGAGAAAACATTTTCCGTTTAAAGTTTTATTTGCTATGTTTTAAAGTAAAAGTCGATTTTGAGAATCTACTATTCTAAGAATATTTGTTTCAATTTCCTATTGAAGAAAATGATTGTATATTCTGTTATTTTTATTAAAAATATTTTTTTATTCAACAAATAGTTTATGAAGATAAAAATAAATACATGTTAAGTACTTTTACTAAGTAAACACTAGCTAAACACTATGAAGCAGCTGCTTTTTGTTGAATCTCAGGAAGGAAATTTTTTCTGTATTGGCAAAGCATGATTTTGAAAATAAAAGTACCCATGCATCTCAGTTTTTGCTTTTGTGTTTTTATTACTGTAAACCTAAAGTTTTAGTTAAATTTTCTAAATAACTTGCTCAGAAAATAATTGCATATACATACATTTTCATCAAAATATCTTTTATTTGAACTAATTTTTTATGATTATAAGAATAAATGCATATCAACTATTCTTACTAAGTAAGCACTAACTTGAGGACGCTATAAGACAGGTGGTTTTGCTTGTTTCTTAAATCTCAAGAATGATAGTTTTGCTGCAATCACAAAACATGATTTTGTAAATAAAAGTCCACACTCCTCTCAGTTTTTCTTTTTGTTTTTTCAGTACTGTAAACATAAAGCTGGACATTCACGAGCGATCCGTTCCACACCATTTGGAGCCCGTTGTTCTAAAACCCGTTGTCAATGCCAAAATCCGACGGTATTGTGGAACTTAAGCACAGTCGCATTTGCGATAAGTCATTAAGTAGTGTTCTTTGCGCACAAGCGTTGGAAAGGTTGCAGTATTATAAACTTTATCGATGTCTGTTGGCTTTGGGGCATTGAAAACCTTTGACATATGGCAATCAATCAATGTCAGTAAGAGAATGACACTTCGTGCCCCTGATAACACAACTATGCTTCCCTGGGAAAGTGTTAAGGACCTTAATAACTGTTATTTTCAAACAAGTGACTATTACAGATGTAATTAAAATTAAACAATAAATAATCCATATAAATTAATCGTTATGTTAAATTAATTGAAAATGCATCACTAATGTAATTATCAATTTTCTCTTGAAAAAGTGGTGATTATCTCATAGAAAAGAACCATCACACATCAATCACTCTTTTAGGTATGCATTCTTGATTGTCCCTCTAGTTTTTCGCCAAGTTTTCTTGTCAAGGGTAATTAGGATCCAGTAAACCTACAATGTGTGCGCAAATTCCACAAGATAATGATGTGCGGAAATACGCCTGTGCGCATCGGACACAGAACCAATCCGACGAGAACTGGCGTGGTGTGGGAATTTTGGTGTCCCGTTTTCTATTCGGCGAGCTAGCCATAAAACTGAAGTACTGTCCTACCGCCACGAGAAAAACCCCAAACACCAGACATGCCGATGGTAGTCGTCATGGAAACGGGATATTCCACTCCATTTTGGGAGTGAAATTAAGGGCTTTATTTCATTTGGCGTAGATAGAACCGGCGGAAGTCTCATTTAGCTTTGTACTTCATTCGAAAACGAATTCCTCGCCTAATGGAAGTGCGCTTAATTTGCCAAATGTTGCGGTTGATTTTATATCCGTATCCATCTTTTCTTCGACTCGTCTATTTGAGGCAACCTTCCTCAGGGGTTTTTCTTCTGACGGTAGGACAGTACGATGGTGGGTAAGAGGAAGCAAGCTTCCCTCACAAAAGTGAAAACCGCAAAAAGGGGGAGGAGAAGTGAACCTCTTTCGGGAATGTGATGGGGAGATCCCGTTTTGAATGCGGGACGAGGAGCACGCGCAGTAACCCAAGGTGATCGTAGTGACCGCTTACACAGAGCCTCCGTGAAGGTCACCTAAATATATGGGCTGAAAACTGGAAGTATCTGGTGAGACCCGTTCGAAATTATGTGGAACGGTCCGACCGTGAATGTCCAGCTTAAAGTTGGATACTGTCCTACCGCCACGAGAAATACCATTAACAAGCAGACGAGTCGAAGAAAGGAGGGAAACGGGTATTAAATCAATCGCAATAATTGGCAAACTAAGCGCACTTCGTTAGGCAAGGAATTCATTTTCGACCGAAGTACAAAGCGAAATTAGACTTCCGCCGGTTCTATCTGCGCCAAATGAAATAAAGCCACTTCCTTCCACACCAAAATACAGTGGAATATCCCGTTTCCATAATGACAGCCACCGGCATGTCTGGTGTCTGGGTTTTTTCTCGTGGTAGTAGGACAGTATATAACTCCACACTCCTCCAAAACCGGTCGTCAATCCGATAAGAACTGTGGAGGCCGCATTGGCATAGAGTTAAGGTCTCGGCTTCGGGGCGAAGGGTTCCAGGTTCAAAAACCGATTCCACTCAAGATCCGCCGTGTATTCGGCCTGTCGGTAGCGAATCCAGGATTTGTGTCGGGGGGAACTTTATCTTTATCACAACGCATACTCCTGAATTCGGAGCCCGAGCGGCTCCTTATCTGTTGAATGGGTATGCATGAAACTTTATTGAAAGTCATTATATATACAAACTTAGAATTTGGAAAACAGATAATGTTAAAAGAGCATAATACGAACTTAGGTGTTTGAACAATTTCGAGTTCTAAAAATTTAACACAAAAAACGTTGCATAAAAGTCATAGCAAAAGTAAAGTTTCAATAAATAACAAATTTGATGAAGAAAATAATAACTTTTAAAGTAAAATTTAGAAAAACACTTAGAAAACTCATCCCAAGATTGTAAAAGGGACACAATAAGAATAAAATGGTCTCGGGGGACTGATGTCATAAAGATTTTGTATCATCGTGACAAATGTCTGACCTCATGGTTTATGTAAACGAAAAAACTTTAACTTTACTCACCTGACAGTAAGAATCAGAAATAACACTACAATGCTTTCGATAATTTAATCGAAGACATTATGGAATGACTAGCCAAATAAAGTTTTCGACCGTGCCGTCGCTGCGAATACGAGTGGAATGACTACAAAACTTCGAAATTTTCGAGCCTGTCAAGCCAGGAAACAATGTTTTCCTCGATTTTTTTAAAGGGCTGTAGAGCAAACAGCTGTAGTTGTTTTAAATAAAATCAGGAATTCTAGTTTAACGCTGGGGGGGGGGGGGTTCAGCCCCATAGCACCCCTCTAGATTCTCCACTGTGGCCAGTTACATGTTAAATCATACGTAGAGTGTTAAACGTCCTACCGCTGGTGTGGTGCGGAAGTTTGGAGAGCGGGTGCCAGCTCAGGAGTCGTCTTCGTCATCTGATCATGGCTCAAAATTACGAGGTCCTTACAAAATAGCCCTCGCTTTGCTTCAGAATGGGCAGGGGCGTATTAAAGGCAAGGCGCAACAGGCATGGGGCCCCGAAATGCAAAAGATTATAAAGAAAAATAGCGCGATAAATTAACTTATTCAACAAACTCCCGAAATTCATTTCTATCTAACTAGATGTAAAATCCCAGTTCCGATAGATTAGTGTTTAATCAATTCCAGACGAAAAAATACTGCCCCACCAGAATTTCAGACCTAAGGAACAAGCCTATTCTTTATTAAATATCTCACGAAGCTGTCATTTCGGTGATTAGACTGAGTGGTGAATTTTCATTTTCAATGATCATCAAATAATTCAGTTGTCAGTAGTACAAATAGATGAGCTCAGTTATTAAATTTTTTTTCATTTCCAGAAAGCCAATTGCATTCAATCAGCTATTCGAATAATTGCCAAGGTGGAAATGTGAAACTAACGACTTCCGATTTCTATTCATCTCCTCCTCACGCTTTCGTTAAACGCCTATTAAAGGCCATTTGGTAACATTCATCACCAAGGTCCCCTATCGTCTTTTATCTTAATCTGGCCACCAAGGTACACAGGCCATTTGGTTACACTCATCACCGTGGTCCTCTATCATCTTTTATCTTAATCTGGCCACCAAGGTACACAGGCCATTTGGTTACACTCATCACCGTGGTCCTCTATCGTCTTTTATCTTAATCTGGCCACCAAGGTACACAGGCCATTTGGTTACACTCATCACCGTGGTCCTCTATCGTCTTTTATCTTAATCTGGCCACCAAGGTACACCTTGAACATCGGAAATATAGTTAAAGGATGAAACTTCTTAATGATTCTGGTTTGTGTTACTATGGAAAAATATTTTACCGTTAGAGGTGCAACGCAATTCAAAGCTGGCGGAGGCTCGAACCCCATTACGGAGAAGAAATAAGCCTCTATAAATTTTGGGTTGCTTTCAGGGGGAAATAATTTTTCTGATGAGCTTTTCATAGTTGTTTGAAAATAAATTATCAGAATTTGGACCAGAATCTGTCTAACGAACTGACTCATTACGAAAAGTTTTTATAATCAATAAGGTAAATTTTATTTACGGTATCATTTTAATTCTGAATGATGTAAGTAAGCATTTCATCGAACAGCGTTCCAATTTTAAGTACTCACTGAGCTCAAAACAGAAGTCAAAATCGTGTAAATTTCATAAAAAAAAATCGAAATATTTTTGAGTTCTGAAGTTTAGTGCTACATTTACAGCTTTATTATATAGAACGCTTATGTTTTCGTTTAATTTGAAAATAATGCGTTTGAAATGTGAAAAAAAATTGTTTTCTTAAATTCCTATTCAACAGAAGGAGTAAATGTGGCAGTCAGTGTTCGATTCTTATTTGTTATATTTGCCAAGATTGTGACAGCCATTTTATTTCCATTTATTTTATTTAATAAAAATAGGACATCGCGTACAAGAAATATAAATTTTTGTTATAACATCACATCTGAAGCATTGCTATAAAAGCATGCCCCATTTAATATCCAACACAATTTTCAAGTAAAAATAACAAGAAATCAAAGATCTATTTAAATCTTATAATTCCAGCAACTGACTGTATTTTGATTGCAATATATTTTGAAATATTTATTATCTTCAAAAAATTTGAGCTTAAATTTAAATTCTGTATTTCTCAATTCCTTGTTTTCATTTTTTATCTAGCATAAAGAAGGTTAATTATATGTCTTGAAAAGAATAAAATACTATTGTAAAGTTCAATTCCTTGAGCTTCTGCCATAGTTTATGAAATCTTAAGACGCCTCTATCTGTGAAACATGAACTAAATAACACATGAACTAAATAATAGTCCCTTATAAATCCTAAATGATAGTTTATAAATAGTCACAGCCGTCTTCTTCCGAGGCAATGTTTATGAATTTTGTATAAATTTAAACTTTGTCGCTTTACAGGATATTCAGCAAACACGCAGCATTTCAAAAACTTAAAAATATGATTTACTGTTTAGAATTAATATATAATTTCAATTCTTATCAATTATTAAAGCATCATGTCGATGTTTTAATGAATGCACAAAAATTAAAATTATATTATTGTTGAATTTATGTACTTGTATTTCATAATTCGCGCGTTTTTATTAAAATCAAGTTCATATGCTATTCAAATTTATCTCCGAGATTTTTCAAATTTGGTGATAATCTTATTGTATTGGAAAGGTATTTTTAACTTATCGTGGATTATTAAAAAAAAAAGATATCTGGTTTTTTGTTGTATAGTAAAATAATCTGAAAAATTCTCAGAATGAGTCCAATTTGGTATTAATCTTCAGTTTAAAAGCATGCTGAGAAAAAATAGTTTGGAGTATTTTTCTTTTTTACATGAATTCGTGCCTCAAGAAATTTTTAAAAATTATAAAATGTTAAGACAAAACGGTTTATAACAATTTGGCTCTTCAAGAGGTTGACTGGTTCTTCGATGAAAAGAAATATACATTATATGTTGATATGAATATTTAATATTAAATATCAAATATTTTTGCATTCCCGCTTTATAGTTTAGCATGAACTTAATTCTTTTTAGAGCTTTATACCTCACTAATGTTATTAGAAAATAATAGTGATGTGTTCAGTAGTAATACAGAAAGCAATTTTACTAAGAAAAAGTTATTTGCATTTTCTTTTATACAATGGATTCTGAATTTATTTCGATAATAATTAAATTTTAGCTTATATATGCCAATTCGAAACAGCTTAATTATGATTAATTAAGATGTAACTCATAGATTAAATATACTGATTATAAAATTACATAAGGTAGCAATTATAAAAAGTAAATATTATCAATAGAAACGTAGTTATCATTATTAAAAGTACGCAAAATAATGCTATTTTAAAACCTAATGTCTGGCAAGAGGAAATGTAAATGTAAATATGTGTATGCTTTCTGAGAGCCTCCAAGAAATTCTGCACCTGGGGACCCCAGAAAGCTTAATACGCCCCTGAGAATGGGGCATTAATATAACTAAACTAAACTAACTGATGAGAAATGGATTGATGTAATCGAAAGTTTGTAAATCCGTCTTCGCTTGGAATCCATTTGCATTGTCGGGTCATAAAAGCTGAAATGTGACAATGGGGGAAAGAGAATGAGGTTCTCGATGCACTTAGAAAAACGTTCATCGTGGAAATCGGCCCCCTTCTGAAAACTGGGGGAAGATTACGGACAATTGCCCTTAGGGGATCGGAGTGACCGGTAATGGATGGGTTTGTGGGTTCTATGGAGCCACCATGAATGACCTACCTAAATAAATGGATTGAAAAATGGAATCCCCTGTGGAGTGTCACCACGCCATTTGCAAGAGTGAATGACCTACCTAAATGGATTGGGATTGTTGGAAATGAGGAAGCTGATTCTTTTGCCAAAGCAGCAATTGAAAAAAAAAATGAAGTGGATTTCAATGTAGGTATACCAAAGTCACAGATTAAGTCAAGGCTTAAAGAAGTGGATCTTCAAAATTGGCAAGAAAGATGGGAAAACTCATTGGATGCTAGGTGGACTTATGCCCAAAATAGTTCTCAAGAGATGCATGGGTAATTTTTATCTAAACCAACTATATACAAGACACGGAAGTTTTCCAGTTTACCAAAATAGATTCTTTTAAAAATATGACAATTGTAGATGTGGTTTGGATAAAGGAACAGTAAGCCTTTATATTTTTGGTTGTAAATATCTTTACAAAGATACCAGGAAAAAGAATTTTCCAACCAACTTTGGGACAATGGGCTTAATGCAGTTAATGGCTTATTGAAATAGTTAAAAATTTGTTAGAGTTTTCTCTTATTTATAATCGTCCCGTTTTTTATATTGCGAAAATGTTAAATATTATTTTGAAAATTGAATCGTGATAAAAATTGAGTAGATATTATTTTTGGGGAAATACCCTATTTATTGATGCATTATTGTAATGTTGCTTTGAAAATGATGCCCGAGGAAATTATTTTAAATTTTATATGGAAAATGTTATAGTAAATGTTAATAGTAATTGATAATGGAGTCAATTCACGGTCACGTGAGGGATCAAATTGGCCGAAACTGCGCATGTCATCTAAGCGCTAATCCGCACCACTTTTGCCGATGGGTCTGCAGTTAACAACTTCCTCTGCGCTACGAAGCGGAAGTATTATTTACGTTTTAGTTGCTTTACTTTTCAGTCTTATTTCTTTCCATATTTGAATGAAAATGCGATACTGTTGTGTAGTTGGATGCTCTAATGCTAAAGCGAAAACTGATTGCCGAGATAAAACGTTTTTTAAGTTTCCTCTCAAGAATTCTCAATTGTTACAAGTTTGGTTGAAGAATATTGGAAGACAAGGTTTTATGCCTTCTTGTAGTTCCTTAATTTGTTCAGACCACTTTGAAGAAAATTCCTATTCTACTTGTCGATTTACAAAACGCAGGTTGTTGAAACAAGAAGCTGTTCCTATTATTTTTTCCAAAACTCCAAAGCAGACACCAAAGGTCGGTTTGCCATCATCAGCAACAGATGGAAACAATATGCAGCTAGACAGAACAAAACAGTAAGTGCATTTCTCATTTACTTGACAAAAGTTTAAAAGTTCCGAAAATCAAAATCTGTATTTTATTGATGGAAGTAAACAAACAACCGTAGCAAAATTTGTTACTCCTAGCTTAAAATTAGTGGACAAATGTCTGAATAATTTATCCCGGATTTTGCGCCATCTACTGTCATATCCATGGAGCTTTTATTTTGCTTTAATTGTTATCAAACTAGGCATCTAGTGCATGCGGTTTTAACTGTCACCTGCTTCAATTGTTAATCAAATGAGATCTTTTGTTTTGATTTCTTTTTCTAGTAGTAAACGTTTTAAATTAAACGAATGACTCTGATTATTTTCATTTTTTTGATTCCAGTAATATTTAAGGCCATGATTTTTTAAAACTATTTTTCGGCCGTGCATTTACAGTTGTTGAAGCGCTGCGTCACAAATTATGTGACGTATTTTGAGTGACATAACGAGATGAGTGACGTATTTCAATCAATGACGTAATGTAATTGACTCATTCCTTTTAACAAGGATAACAGAGCAGGTAAATCAGTCCAAGTTCAGCAATGCTTTCGATTTCCATTTCTGAAATTCCTATCCACATTCCATGCTGGTTGGTTCTGCATAAAAGATAAGATGAAGATGAAGGTGATACAAGTTCCTTAACGATCTTACGTATGATTTTTCATTGAATAAATGGTATACGTTAAATTTTTTGAGTATTTTTTTCGGCATAGAACGCATTATCGTATTTCACATTGATCTCTATGGGAGAAATTGTTTCGCATAACGAGTAAACTTCTGGAACGAATTATGCTCGTTATGCGAGGTTTCACTG
>BGPR01029999.1:0-18941 GCA_013235015.1 Araneus ventricosus
ACAAAAGATCATGGAGCTCCTGGTCCAACTGTTCCAGGAATGACAGCCGCGGATTCAAATGGGCCCATTTCTCAATCAGAATGTTCTGTTGAATGGCCAGCCATAAAAGTGATAAGAGTATCTAATGTTCGCTCACAAATCATTACTCTCAGCCAACGGCGGCTACATTTCTTGACCGATGAAATATTTCTGCTGAAAAGAGATTAAATTCACCCTTGGAATTCGCATCTGCAGTGCTTTTATTTCTCTCTGTGAAAGACTGGAGTGAAGTTATGGGTTTGAAATGTGCTAAAATATCTGATGCTGCTCTAAATTTCTTTTCTTGTTCCTTTTTGTCATCTGTGAACGTCAAGTGAATTTTCAGATGATGTTTTAGTACTGCTATTAAAATATCTAGATATCACAGACGTCATATCTTGCAACGTTAAATGACGTTCCAAAATGCGTTATCTTTCTATTTTAAGGACACTTTGCCTATCTTCTTCTGTCGCAACTTTCCACACTTATTACTTGCTTACTTTTATTACTGTTAATCACTTAACATCATTCATGCTTCAAATTATCGTATTTTTAAACTTATGAACTAAAACTAAGCTATTCATGGACGTTAAATTTCTATACATACATTCTTTGGAATTCATAGATTTCTGAAAGACTTTCCATGGATTTTTATTTGAAATAATATGGCATCACTTTTCCAAAACAGAATAGGTCATGTAGACAGTTGAAGAGTCAAAAGGATTTAATGAACAAAATACTGATGTATAGTGAATCTGTGAAGAAATAAGTTAATTTACAGCTTCTGTAAGTTTTTAAAGAATAAAACAAACACATAAAATATATATAAAGCAATATATTGCTTGAACACGTAAGAAATAAAACAAATGTAAAAAAATTATATACAAAGCAATATATTACGTGACTGAGTAAGTTTCTTAAAGATAAAAACATATACAGTAAACTCCCACTACAACGGTATCCGATACAACGATAAACCCCTCTACAACAATAAAATTTTATGGTACCAGTGAATTTACATAGAACATAATGTTAATCTCCCCTTAATGTAACGATATTCTGTACAGCAATAAACCCCTGAACAAGAATGTTTTTTAAAAATCTCAACGCCATTTTTTTCCTCTGTAACAATATTTCAAACTGGTAATGACGAAAATTCAAAAAATGGCGATGTTTCAGATGGCTGAATAATGTGTTTTGAGACTTCAAAAGTCTTTAACTCAGCTTAAAGAAAAAAAGTGGCAAAATGTCTGGAATTAACGTGGGGGAATATTTAACAGCGAATGATAATCTTGTGGTTTTTGTGAGTTACTGAAGAAGATAACCCATTTTCGTCTGTGATTTCGGACAGAAAACACAGACGAAATGGAAAATGATTATGAAGAGGATGATACAGATACATCGCAATCTTTACCGACATCCCTTCATCGACTTCATTGGGGAAAATTTTTGTACCCCATTCACGCAGCGGGGTATTCAACTAATAGGTAAATAAAGATATGGCGAAAATTTGATACCAATTTCACTACACTTTTCCCCCGTACAGCAAGTCGTGCCCCCTTATCGGGGAGGCCGTGCGCCCCCCGTCGTGCAGACACTAGCGTCATTCCTGTCTTCAATCAGTTCAATCCCTACGGGCAATTTTTTGAAACCTTTCAGCCACAAATGATGACCATTTTCGTGCATTGAACTCTATGCAAACCTTGTTAGCTGACTTAACATTAAAAAAATGAATAGGCAAACGAAAATATTGGATATTTTCGATAAATAAGTTTCTCAGGAATGTGAACTATTTTATTATATGACTGAATTTTCAAACTTTTTTATGCTTTAATAAACATCAATCTGGTGATGCTTTTTTGCAAAATGTATATTATTGTATTATGTCCACATTAAAGCAACCAAAATTTAACTTTTTCATATCTTAATTATGCCGTCCCTCGATATAACAATACATCCCTTTATAACAATATCTTTATTTGGTCCTCAAAATATTGTTGTAATGATGTATTACTGTATATAAAATATATGCATAAAGCAATATATTACGTGACTAAGTAAGTTTTATAAAAAAAACCATATATATGAAGTAATTAATATATTATGTGACCTATCAGAGATGCGCAGATGGAAAAATATAGATAAAGATATCCCATGAAAAATTAACTTGAATTTTAACGCGGTGGCTGTCGATGACTTCATGTGGTGCGATAAGCTAATAACTTATCGCATTATTATGAGTAGTGTGTGCATATGTGTTCGGTAATTAATCAAGTGAAGAAAGAGCTCAAAATATTCTAATCAGTCTATTTACTGACACATCTCACTTATAATCGGCAAGTTTCTCAAACTCTTTCTTCGCTGAATAATTTCGTGTCGGGTACTTTGTATTGCTGATGGTACACATTTGTACGTTAAGATTACTAAACTAAACTAAACCTCCAAATATTCCACGTTTCTGTGGATGTGGTGTATGTTAAATCGACCATCGCTGATTGAATATGCTCGTGTTGGTATGGAGCCGAAGTTTACAAAATCAGATGCCGCCTTGGGAGTCATTCTCGTCATCTGATCACGTCATCAGTCATTCTCGTCATCTGATCACGATGGGGTATGTACCAAAGCAGCCCTAGTGTTGTCATATGGTAATCATCTGATCACGGCATCAGTCATTCTCGTCATCTGATCACAAGGGGGTATGTTTCAAATCAGCCCTAGTGTTGTCATCTGATCACGTCATCTGATCACGAGGGGGTATGTACCAAAGCAGCCCTAGTGTAGCTTCAAAATGGAAAGGTAATCTGGTCAACCAACTTATTGAATTTAGCCCAATTTTTGGAAATTTTTTTCATATGTTAATAAATAATTTTCACACCTTTTAAACTTTCTTTTACGAAATATGTGCATGCAATTCCAAAATTAGCATCATTGCAATTATTATAAATAATACTTTACACGCTTTAAAATTGATACAAATACCGGCGAATTTTATTCTTTTCCTATTTTATAGTAAACAAAAGTCTGATTATTATTAAATGCAGAACTAAATGGAAAATATAAATTGAACACAGATATCACCAGCGGTTTCCGAAATAGAGTTAATTAAATGTTAAAGTTTATCAAAAGGAGAGAGGCCCAGGTATCCTAGTAAATAAACAATGGGGAGTGGAATGTATAATAGGGGAATCCAGTAAATTAATCTTCATTAATCATTTAAATAAGACATTAATTGCAGGGAGTTTACTCCATTAAATTTTAATTGGAGCCATTAAATCTTGAGAGTTATTAAAGGTAAGATTCGCCGCTAGTTTCGATTCCCCAGGATAAATATCTAGGAAAAGGATTTTTCCTCTGAGATATGCAGTGATTTCATCCTTTCGGAACTATCCTATTCGGATTGAAATTTATTAATGTAGAATCTTAAAATTTTAATGGATTCCTAATATGTATTTTATGCAGTGAATTATTACTAGAAAGTGAGAAGAAGTGACTCTGTAGGATGATATTGATGGATTTTGAGTCGGCAACCAAATAATGTATTATTAATGGAAAAACCGAAAATCTTGTCTCGTTTAAAAAAAAGCCCATTTTATTTTCATGAGCACTTTATACATAAAATACCCTTTTTGCTATAAATAAATGATGTAAAAAGTATGCAATAAAGATACATTCGCATCTGTGAAGTCGGAATTGTGTAATCAATTTTTCTTTCACTTCCTGCTACAATAGAGTTCTGGAATTATGTACAGTTGAGTGCTCATGATGATAATATATTTTAGTATATTTAGAACTTAACTATCTCTAAATTGATTGATTTTAATTGAATTTTTATTTCGCATGAGAAGTACCATCGTGTAATGAATCTGAGAAATAATTATTACAAGATTCCATTATAATTATTATAGTGAATTACGAAATGCATTGATGTCTAAAAAGAAAAATTAATTATTAGTAAAAATAAAAAAACACACACGCTTTTATAGTGTACGGAAAAGAAGAAAATAGTTTTTTCATAAAAAATATGGAGGCCGTAACAAAATTGCAAAAGATAGTTCGTAAACTTTCTTTTCGTTCTTCAATCACCAATACAACAACTACGTAAGCTTGCAAAATCACTTGAGTGATCTATCTGTGCTTCATACTTGCATCGAATCACCAATTTCTTAACTTCTAAACTGAAATTAAGTTATTCATAGACGTTTTAATGTGATGTAACAATTATGCAGAATTTTTATATGCGGTGCAAAAATTGCGCGGTATTCGTAGATGAGATACAAAAATTGTGAAGAATTTTTAAATGCGATGTAAAAATGACGCAGAAATCTTAAAAGCAAAACCAAAATGACATGGAAGCATCCTAAATATTCTATAGACTCTCATCTAAATCAAGACAAAGCATTACCAAAACAGAATGTGTCATCTAATTAAATAGTAGTGGAAACTGGAAATTCAAGTGGATAATCAACAAAAATAATTTAGCAAGCAGCAAGACCACAAGTACGTAGGATAGTTGGTGGACTATGGTCTGAAACCGACAATTCTTGGATCTCAAAACCGACAGTGCCACTTTTTTTTTTTATCATTGCTCTAAATCTCAGAATAGAAGTAAAATCTTTAAATATGTTACTTTAAGCATCTGTCTTAAAAAATATAACATTTTAACTGCTACGTTTTAGAACAAAATATATTATACTCGCAGTGTTTACTGTAAAATCTTTTCTCTTGGACATTTTTTTTGACGTCGAGCTGTCTTCAAAGTGTGAAACTGGGGGCGTTTCAAAAGCTCTTGATCCCGCAATATGACACAACAAGCCCTACAATTTGAAAGAACTTTTCTTCTTCTTGAGATCGGCAGTCAAGAATTTTCCACTCCCACACGCCTGGAAACCACACAAACACTTGGTGGGCGAAAAATATCAATTTTTGACTTTTTGAAAAATACCTGACAGTAAACGGACCGCAAGTTGGCCATACAAGAGATTCGTCATTTTTGACGTTTTAAAAGGATAAAATAAACTGCCATATATTTCAAAAATAAACTGCCATATATTGCAAGACTCCAGAAAGAAGACTTTCTTTAGATCTCGGAAAAACTTTTTGTGGGAAGAATTGCGGCGATATGAAGAATACTGTTCGGCATAAAAGCGGGAAGAGAGTCTTTCAACTAAGAATAAATTTTCTTAGTTACTGGTTTTTGCTATTTTTCTTAAGCCTGATAGCAAGTTTTTCTGAGTTCGTGAGATGAATTCTTTCACTATTTATACGACGAAGTTCGCTCAATGTATATTTTATAGTAAAATTTCATGAAAAAAAAAATAGTCGAAGACATCTTAAACAGGCAAGTATCTGTATTTTATGGGGAAACGTTTTGAAGACAGCTTGAGTTCTGAAGCAATAAATATCCGAAGACAGAGAAGCAGTGATATTTTTCTTTTGAGATATTTCTTAGTTTTAAAAACTTGTTTATGTGAAAAATAACAATTATTCCGTAATATAGTTGAATTGGACTAATTCAAAGCTGATAGGACCACGATAAAAATTAGATTTATCCGAAAATTCGAATTCAGAAAAATTGGACGTACTCCTAAAAATGTGTGCAGCAAGAGAAAAGCCCAATTTTTAAACTGAAATTGACAGTAAAGATTTATTTTTAATATCTGACAGTTTTATTAAAAATATATAATTAATTGATAAGCAATAAGTAATTTTAATGAATAAAGTCATTAATAATTATAATTAAGGCAGTTTTAATTAGTTTAAAATTAGCATTTTCAGTATATAAGCAATGTAATTCGAGCAAATAAACAGTATGCAGAAATTTAAATAAAATTGTACAATTAAAATTTAATATAAACACTATAATTAGCATTTAACTTGTTCAAAGTTTAAAAAATATTTTCTAATTTTTCTGATTGAATACATCGTACAGCAGTATAATCACTTCAAGAGTAAGGGTAATGGACCTGCAGGCTAAAAATTGCCAATCACTTGACTGATGCCTATAACTGCAGAATAAATTGACTGTAAAATAAAAAGACACGGTAGACACAAGGTTCGGACATATTTAACTAAAGAAATAAAACTATCGTTAATTTTGAATTCGAATTAATCAAAATAAATTGGAATTAAAGAAGATATTTTCACATTATATTAATAGGAAATTCAAGGGACCAGAGAAAAGAATTCGATTTTCAAAAGTTCGACTTAACCAAGTTTCACTAAATGCTAATATATAAAGTTCCTTAAGCGAAGAATGATTATTGTACGATTTTTAAGTGAACTTTTTCTTAACTAAAAAAAACTGATGACTAATTTAAAAGTTAATAGCAGACTAATTCAGAAAAATATGACCATTAATTCTTTAAATGATAACTATCTCAGAGAAATAATATGCACTTGACTGTACGTTAAGCCTAGTTAAAATAAGTTACTAGCTGTCTTTTAGGAAACATTATGATGACAATATTCAGTGATCTCACAGTTCATTTTAAAATTCTGACGAATTAATTCGGTTTGCTATATCAGTAAGTAACTATACTCATCTTATGCTTTATCAGAACATCCCATTTAAATATGACATAAATTTGTGAAAGAGCAGGAAAACCTTAGGAACCTACTAGCTAATGACTTAGTATAATATTAAGTATATCCGGAAGCTTTGAAAAAAGAAAGACTCAATTAATTTGTTAGGAAAATAGCATTAAACAGGCCACACATTACTTTTGTTGTATAAATCTGTTCCAACAACTAATTAACCAGCTACGAATAGTTCACTTAGGTTTTAATGATCGTCCTAACTCTGAACGTCGCATACTTCTTACATTTCAAAAGTGTCATCTGTGTCCAAAATGATCTCTATCACATTTCATTCCATCCAAGTACTCTAAAGCCATTTCTCATAAGAATGAGTGAAGTTGAGCCATTTAGAGAACAACTTCGGGATGTCTAGATCAATCGGTCACATTCAGGAAATTTTATTACTGCACCATTGTCGTAAAAACCATAACTGGATAGATGAGATTCTTCCAAACAGAAGAGGAATCAACGTTTATGACGATCGTTGTTGGACAAAAATTCATGAAAAGAATCGGGTTACTTCCTTCTTACACTTCTGATTCAAAGAGCTTTTTAATTTAGGGGAAAATTAGAAGGATGTAAGAAGATGGCTTATTTTTCAAAAGATATTGTCACAAAGAATGCATTATCAAGATTTCCTGCTTTAATATTTAACCATTAAATTCGAGCCTTTAGATATTTGATTTGCCCATTTGTATTTACTCATAGAAGGTAATTTTAGTTACTTGTTGGAGACTTCTGTTGCAAGGTTCAGCAAAAGAATATAACTCAGAAGGATACGGCAGTTGTTTCGTTTGCATTAGATATACACAGAATTATTTTTTCTTATATGTTATAGTTAGAATGTATAGGGTCAGGCGGGGAAATTGGGAACAACTGGTAATTGGGAACGGTGACTATAGATTGCATTGGAGAGGCCCTAGCGAACTGAAAAGCATGTGCTTTGATTAAGAAACTCTAGAAGAAGAAGAAAAACACTTTCCTACTTTTTTCAGTATTATTCGGTAACGTTTGTTAACTTTAATTGTAACCGTGTTCAGAGAAGTGAAATCAAAATTTCTTAAGTTTCATTTTTCGTTCTCTACGCCGATTATATACAAGCTAAGTTGCTAATTCATATATTTTTTAGATCTATAGGATATAGCGATTATGAGGAAATTTCAATTTTCGTTCTTGGATTTCATCTTGAGGAACAGATTACTGTTCTTAATTACCCGTGACAATTTTTAATGCGGGTTAATTGGGAACAGCTTATAATATAGCTAAAACATTTATTTTTTTGTGTATTTATATAATTTTTTATCATTTGATAGGAAGCAACTTTAAATCTAGAAGCATAGTTGCGTTCTTTCCCGTCAGCAAACTGACGTTTACTGTTTTATGTCAAATTAACTGCTGACATTTTAAAACAATTTACCGTGTGATCTCTATACATATTACTTTTTACGTATGAAAGTTCTTTGTTAATATATAAGATAATAATATGAGCCGTTATAATATATAATGATATGAAGTGGTTTGACTTTAACTATGGAAGGAAACAAGAAACTGATGACGAGAAAGAAGAAAACGTGATACTGATGGAGGAATCTGAAGATGAGGATTTTGGCTCTTTTCAACAAGAAATGGGATGAGGGAAGATAAATTACTTCCCCGGAGATGGGGGAAGTAATTTATCTGGAATCATCCATGGCTGATTTTTCAACAAACCTATAATAAAGTCACATTATTATTCATACGTCTGCGGGATTCAAGAAGTTGATGGCAGTGAATATGATATGACAGGATTGAGAACCACCAATTTGGCTAAATTAAAAACTTGTTTCGATGGTGAATGACCAGTTTTCAATTTCCCATAGTCAGTTAAAAGCTATACTCCAGGCTTCTTCTCGTCGCATACTATCCTTTGGAAGTGAAAAAAATGACAGATTCTGCAAAATTCGTCCCCAATTACCCCAACTGACCCGAATTCAGTTAGTTAACAAAATTCCAAATCGTTTCATGAAATAACAAATGAATTCAGAGAAACTGTACAGAAAATTTATAGTTTCACATATGAATTAGTTATTCAATGAAATAAATTCATATTTTGAACCAACTTAACATTTGAAATATTTTGTACTTTAGCATGACAAAATGAATCAATTATGAAACTTATATTTTACTTGACAGTTTACTTCATATTTGTTATTTTATGCTTTAAAAGGATGTTACTCGTTATTCCATAAACTTGTTTTATTTTATTCACACTTTCACTGTCATAATTTATTTCATGAAATAACTATGTATTTCACAGAAAAAGGAGTATTTAATGATAATTTATACATTTGCCGTAAACAAAATCTTTGAAACAAAAACAGGAAAGATAAAATGCGTTTATTTAAAAATTCTTTGTTGCAGTCGCTCCTCGCCTTCCGGGTCAATGCCTTACACCCTTTGGGAAGGCTGTGCCGGAGTGGGCAAAATTAAATTAAAAACACTCAAAATCTTACCTTTTGATACAAATATATAGGACTATGAGATGTTGTCAGAGGAGTGGTGTCTTTTAAGTGTATCTGTTACCGCAAAGTTTGAAATCCGCCATTCTATAGAATGCCTAGGCATTGTATATAATGCCAAAAACTAGCCGGCAATGTATGAAACGATTTATATTTCACACATTTCCTAGGCATTCTATAGAATGCCAAATGACAAACCGGCAAAGTATGAAATAAATCGCCGATTTGATTATATAAGAATTAAAGTTAAGTGCAATTCAAAATTAAATTATTTGCTTCCTTGATGTAATAAGTAGATTCACAATTTATTTTGTTTTCTTTAATAAGAAAGGCATAAACTTTGATATGGAAACTTTCATTTTGCTTTACGAATTTTGAATAAAAGATTTTTGGTACTCTTTTATTATTTTTTCTAAATAACATTTGTATTTTTGAGGAATGCTCGCCTTTTAAATAATAGCCTTATTATGAACTTTTTTTCATACTTTGCCTAACTAGCATTTGTCATTCTATAGAATGCCTAGGTATTATATACAATGCCTAGGAAAAGTATATAATAAATCTCATATTTCATACTTTGCCTAAAAACGCCCGGCATTCTATAGAATGCCGGCATTTCACACATTGCCGGTAACATATCTATTAGGAGTTTTCAAATTGTATTTTTTTTACTTGCGTGGGAAAGTGTTTTTTATGTAAAGGGAACACGACCTTCCAAGGCTTTTTTCGTCCATTTACGGGCCTTGGTGAACTGGTGGCCATAGGTTTCAAGATCCGATTTCCTCGAAGATTCAACGTGCATCATCATTAAATCTACCGTCGGGAGTCATTGCGGAGAATAGTGCACGGCTCAGGAGTCTTTTCATCATCTGACCATGATTCATAATTAGGTAATTTGTCAGAAATTTGCTCTCATTTAGCTTTAAAGGCGGGGGCGTTAATATGATTAAACTAAATTGAAGTTTATCATCATCTATCCATCTACTGAAATGTTGTTTCCCTATATCAGCCGCATGAAAAATATCCATATCAGATAAGTCGTAACATAATGAACAATGGACTGGAAATTTTTTCTACTCATTTTGCTCTATACATACTTCTTATTTATCTGACCATGCGATTATAACTTATTGCTAAAGGTGAATTAAGTCCTCCTGGAATCAAGTTTCTCTAAATTCATTTGTTTCGAGCACCGTATCTCCTTCAATTCAGTAGGTAATATTGTCTTATCGGTACTACCATGGATTTGAAAAAGGTTGTAGTGTTCCAGGCATTCAAATAAGTACACATGGCTATGATGCATAGGATTAGAATCGACAGATTATTATAACATGCTTTTTTTGATAGTAGGCAGCCTTATATGACCTGTGAAATTGATACGTGGTAACTGAATGAAACCAATTTATGAAGAAGACGTACGTTACGCCGCTGTAGAATACATATTTTCTCTGAAAATTCATGAGGAACAGAGAAACTGCAATGAATAGTTGACGATAGGGAAATGTGACTAATGCCACCTGCAAATATACAGGGTGTCCACTAAAGTCCCTTACCACCCTTTAACTACCGAATGGCTGCAGTTATCTTCATAGGAGTGGTGTCTAGGTATGGTAAAGTGACTATGCGCTACTGGATGAAATCACTTACAGCGCCACCTGGTGGAAAAGGTGGATTTAGCGTTTATTATCTCTAAAACGGTAGGAGACAGAGGAAAAAAGTGAATTATGGAGTTGTAGAGCATCATCGATTTAGTGCAAAAAGACACCTTGTAGACGTAAATGCTTAGAACAGAACGCTTAAAACTCGTATTTGTTTGTTCGTGATTTCCTACACTGACAAGTGACAAAAAAATTCTTAGAAAGAAAGAAAAAAACTAGTTATCACAAGATACCTTTATTTTCGATGTTCAAACTTCTCTCCGTCAGCTACTATGCACATCTGGACCCTTGCTTGAACTTCACGTTGCACACGGTGTAGCATAGCAGGTGTCACGCTGGCACAAGCATCCGTAATGCGTCGTTGAAGGTCCTGCAATGTTGGCGGAGGAAGTTATTAATAATTTCAACACAAAATACATTACAAGCGATACCACTGTGCCACGTTGGGGGTTCGCTTTTCGGCCGAAAAATAATCTTTTCTCCTTTCGTTCAAGTTTTGTGACGTCACAGTTTCGGAAGCCGCAAACAAACAAACAACATTTTAAGCGTTCTGTTTTTAGCACTCATGACCATAAGGCATCTTTTTGTACTAAATCGGTGATGTTCTATAACTTTGTAATTCACTTTTTTCCTCTCTCTCGTACCACTTTAGAGATAATAACGCTAACTCCACCTTTTTCTACCAGGTGGCGTTGTAAATGATTTCATCCAGTAGCGCATAGTCACATTACCATGCATGCGATTTTGTCGAGTTTCAGTTGTCAATGTTATTTCCGTTAGCTGATTAAGACCTAATTGTGCATTTAAGTTATAATCAAGATATGAGTTACATTCAGTATTTGTATTACAATGAAGTTAATTATATCCATATTACTGCTGATTTGGAGATATTGTCATAGATATAATAAATTTTTGTGTCTTTCATTCTTCATTGAATTTTCACTGAAAAGAGAACCACTCGATATCACAAAGTGTAGCGGTTACAATTTACTGCCTTCTCTTTTTTATGGTAGGTGGCGCTTCTAGAGCCATCCGGGTTTTTCCCATGATGCCTCTCTCTCTTCTTCTTCTTCTTCTGTGTACTTGGTCTTGTGTTGTTGTTGTCTGTCTTGCGTCTTGTACCTTGTAATGTACTGTGCCGTGGAACCTAGCCAACAAATAAAAATGGTTCCTGAAATTGAATTAATTCTTCAACAGCGGCATTCGATATAAGCATGAGTCTCGTCCCTCTACAAAAGTTAAAAAAATATCATTTGCTTCAAGTATGCAACAAAATTTTTAAAATAAGTTTGTTCTAAGCCTTTAATTTACTTAATACAATCATTTGATTTGACCATACGTTACGAGAAAGATTGGAAACTTTTTGAAAATATTCCCAACTTCGAAGACAACAGTTTTATGAAATATCAAAATTTTTCATATACCACAACACACTGATTTATTACAAAAATCCCGGAGAGTTGCTGTTCTTTCCATAAGAATAAATATAATAAATTCGTTGCCTTAATTTTTTTCCTGTTTCCCAAGCAACTGAGTGAGCCGATAAGAAGGCGGTACTTTTTTCCCACGAACTTTTTTCTTTTCTTATTCAGTTCGAGGAAATGTTTCTAGGGCGACTACGTGGTGGGAGGGGATGGCGAATAACAAAGGGCTACCACAATAGGGCGGCAGCGGATAAATAAACAGGACACTGTAACTGATGCAAGTGGATAGGGGCCGCAAGATTCCGACTGAGTGATCAAATGATATCTTAGTCCGTAACTTCTGTTGGGAAACACTTTTTCTTGAATGGTGATGGTGTGCTTTTAAGATTACGATGGAGGATTTTGTGGATATGTTTAAGCAATTGGTACTGATATTAAGGTAAAATAGATGTTGTGAAAAGGTTTTTAACTTTTCTACTTCAGAGAAGTTTAGAGTGAGGTAATTAATAATTTTGAAGTAGAATTTTTAAAATCCACGGCAACATTACGGGATAAAATTGCAGCATAAAAGGCAGAATCCAGCTCTGTTTGATTTGATGAAATTCCTGCCACACCTGAATATTATTATTATTCTTAAAATGACAAAGGAATCTTAAAATTCTTGGCAACGAAGAGAGGTAAAGTTATAACACAGAGGAAGAACAAATTATAACTGATTTGATGAAATCTGTGCCAAATTTGAACATAACAAGGGCACCGAAACAAAGGGATAAAACTGACATTAACCCCCCAAGGTAAAGTTCCAATTCTGTTCATTTCTATTCGATGTCTGCTCTCAACTCTAGACGCGCGCAGAATGCCTGCAACTACCAAAGAAAATCTACAAATTTGCTGGTGTCTGCTCTCCAGTCTTTTTAATCATCTGAAGAATGCGTTCATCATCTTTTACCCCAGCTGCCATTCATGCTTATTCCCTTTTTCCTTATAATTTCTTAGATTCCTCCGTGGAGGGGCACCACAAGTTTCTGTATGAGAAGCCGCCAGATAAGTAAGCGGGGTCTAGCCTTCCCTAGGGGTACAATAATGTGTAGAGTTGAATTTCCTCCGCTCCGATGAAGGGGCCTGCCTCCTTAGGGAGAGGTTGGGCCATGGCCGGTTGTGGCTACTAGGACTCCGACCTTAGTTACCGACTGTTGTCGTGACGCCAGTTATTCAACAACTCCGCATTCCTAGGTAGGTTAAAACCTGTGCATTGATGTAAGCTTCCTCATTCTGATCGTCATCATCTACATTCATCGTTTTTCTTTCATTCACTCCGTGTTATTCAAGATATTGTATATATTCTTTTATTCTGCTGTCAATTCTATGTGTTAACACCAAATTTGCAAATTCTTCATTGTCATTCTTCTCTTACTGTAATTTTTTTTGCAACTCAATAAAGTCCACCTACATCTATACCAACCCGAATAGGAGCCATATGAGCTCTAGAGACGGCGGTGTGGTTGTGGTGTTAAAGTGTTAAAGGTAGGTTAGGGGTAGGTCCTTTGTGATTATAACTTCTCGGAGGAAAATGATATGGTTTCCATCTAAGTGCCTAGCAAGAAATTTTTTACCCATGCAAAACGGAAATACTAGTAGACAGGCATAGCCATTGCCTGACGAGTTCTTGCTTAATGCTTTTTATTTAGAAATCTAGGTATCATAAATTGTATATGCACTCTCAAAAAATTTCTAGACAGTCTATGGAGCAACTGTTTGATTTGAATATTTCATAAAAATTGTTTAGATATTGGTTAGGTCCGTAAGGTCTGTATTAACAAGGCAGTTAATTGAAATTCAAAATGCCATTCAACTTCGTTTTTTTTAAATCAAGAAATAGAACAGAAATGATATGTTTCATTAACTGTCGGAATGTCCTGTATCTTCTATTTTGTACTTTTAATTTTCACTGCATCATTTCAATAACTTTTTCGCATTATTTTCCGGAAATGTCTTTGATAATGTATATAATTCTTACTTTATAGAAAGTAACTCCCCTTATAGGCAAAGCCTTGAGAGAGTGATTAATCGTTAAATTAAACTGATATTTTATATAGGTATTCTGTAGAATAACCGAATTTCATTTATTGTTTGTTACATATAAAGTGTCATCAAATAATTTAATGTGATAGAATTTACATTTGGAAATTCATCTGCAATAAAGCGTTCTTCTTTGACGTGACATTGCTGGATAATTTAAGAGATTCTTACATTCCCAAACAGTTAAATCTTTTTTTTATCGAATTGTAAAATGAGTAAATGCACCAATCATTAATAAATGACATAAAATTCAATTTCAATTTTAATACTGACAGCCTGATTTAATATAGTAAAAGTAATAAAAATTAAATCTATTTCAGTCTCTTACCTTTGTTGTGTTGCGTCAATTATTCAAACGACATTGAGTACGAAGATGGGAAGTCGATGGTCAGTGATGGGTGGGAAAATTCATAGTGGGAGGGTTTATGCTGGCTAAGTGATCATCTTACAGAGTTTTAAACACTGAATAATTTTTGAACATGGGCATAGTAGGTAGCGAATTTCCATATATTTTGTGGAAAGAAAAAAATGCTTAAATTCAGTATAACCGAGCTTTATTTGAAAAAACACTTTTTTAGACAACACGAATATATCAGACCGCATTCACAAACGGAATTTGTGCGTGTGAGAAAACGAAAATTATAAATAGAATATCTTATAAATAATAATTCCACATATCGTATTAAATTTGCTAGATAACTCTAATTTTTCCCCTTTGAAGCAAAAAAAAAAAAAAAATGATTAACCGAAGTCTTTCTTAACCTTTTTAAATAAATGCGCTTAGTACAGAACATAAGGTTTTTAAACAAATTACTTCAGAGAAAAAAAACCGAGTTTGATATTTACTGCATTTTAACAGACTGAAGAAAAACAAAAACCCTTCCACACAGCAGTCGAAAGCACATTTCGGATGTAAATTCGATTAAACAATTCGTGCAAAAGCAAATTCGATTTAACTGCACAGAAATGCACGGGGGCTACTGGAATAAATTCTACAGTTTGGAATGTTTTGTTCCTAAGATTTTAAAAATAATTAAAGAGAATAGGCTTTTACAAGAAAAAAAAGAGAGAAAATTTTTTTTTAAAAAAGAGAAAAGAATAAGAAACAGAATAAAGAACGAAACAGAGAAGCTATAAAACATTAGAATGAAAATGGCGAGGTACTAAATTATTTCTCCGCACGCACTAGATTAGGAAGTAGAAGAAAGTGAATTAACTAAACCTAGGAAGAATTCACAGGAGAAATTTAATTTTGTGTAAGTGGATCGGTGAGGATACTTCTGGGTTTCGCGAAAATTCGTGATGTCGCCGTGTTTTTCATTTTGGGCTAACAATCTTTTTGTTCTAGAATGGTTTCGTAAGAGATTAGAATATTAGAATCATGAAATGAAAACTTGTTCGGTAAACATGCAGAAGTGAGATGATATTTTTAGAGTAATTTATGGAATTCACTTGATGGAAGAATTCTCTTTATAAGCTTTTTTGCTATCTCTTTTGCGGTACTCAGCTTATCTGAGTTATAATCAACAGATGATTTAGCTGGTATGTTCCTTTGTTCCATGAAAGTGTCTTTATGCAATTATGATTCTTTATATTTAAATCGATGTTAAATAATCAAATAATCTTAATAATTATGATTATCTATCTAATAATCTTCTCTCTATGTATAAAAATGCGTCATGTGACCACGTTTTTCCTTTTGTGCTAACAATCCTTTTTACTAGAATGTTTTTTTTATTGCCCACGAAGACCAGCTTACCCAAAGGGTGTAAAGCATGTCACGAGTAGGCGGGAAGAAAAATTTCAATGCAAATAATATGCAATACAATACAAGCACAAATATTGAGTAAGAAACAGCAATACAATATAAATAATTGTAGAAGTAAAATAAAAAATCGTCATGTGACCACGTTTTCCCTTTTGTGCTAACAACTTTTTGTCAGAATTGTGTTCTTTTTATCGTCTGACGCAGACCGAAGCCATCTTAAAGGGTGTAGCGAATGTCACGAGTAGGCGGGAAGAAAAATCGAACAAATAGTGCAATACAATAAGCATCATTAACACAATTGAGGTAAGAAATACAATACAATATAAACACCCGGTAGTAAAGCTAAAATAAAAACTCCGTCATGTGACCACGTTCTTCCTTTGTGCCATCAATTTTTTTCATTAGAATGTTTTTTTTATTTGTCTTCATCGGCGATCCAGCTACCCAAAGGGTGTAAAGCATGTCACGAGTAGGCGGGAAGAAAAATTTCAATGCAAATAATAGTGTAATACAATACAATACAATATAAGAAATACAATACAATGCAAATAATTGTGTAATAAAGTAAAATAAATATAAGCAGTACGATACAAAATAAAAATGTCTATATAAATACAGTAAAACACAAACAACAAACATAAAAAATAAATACAAACATACTAAATGCTAAACATAGTAAATAAATAAACATACATAAGAAAAAGCAAAATAAATAAATAAATAAATAAAATGTAATAAATAATAAATAAAACTTTTAAAAATAATCAAATGAAAAAGAAAACAAAATAAATTTATGAAAAGTACAGCCACATGGAGCAAGAGCAATAAATAAGATGTGTATCAAAAAGCATAAAAAAACAAGAAAAAAAAATCGAAGTCTGTGATCCTCTAGAATGGGTTTGAAATAGATTGGAATATGAGAATTATAAAATGAAAATATGTTCAGTAAGTATGCAGAGGGTAAGATGATAGTTTTTGTTCTTACTGAAGAATACGGTATTTTCTTTGTTTAGCTTAGAGAATCTGGACAATATATTTAGCTTAGAATATGAACAGTGAAGATAATCGACTATGCATTTTAGACCTCTTCCCTTTGACCGACGGGGTCGACTGATTAAGGTCTATAATTTGGTTATGAAGACAACATATTACATTTCCTTTATCAATCTACACTGGTTGACAAATGCTAAGGACCATTTTTAAGGTTTCGAAAAATTTGGACTTAATAGGAATACAATAGTTCGCAATCAGTTGCTAAGAATCGTGGGGCATACTATCGGTGGAAATTCGGTCACGAGGGCTATTGGGGGGGGAGGGGCACCAGAAAGGTATGAAGGCGAAAATGGAGTTTGTATAAACCTGTTTCACAGAAAGCTGATAACGTGATATAGTGGTTATGTTTGATGTGCATGCTATTTACATGCATTTTCGGAAACACGCCACAAATATTCGGGAAGGTTTTTCGTACAAAATCCCTAATTTTTCCGAATGTTTCTTGTTTACAACATGCAGAGTTTTGAACTAAATTTTACGAAACTTACAGCATATTTGAAAGTATGTGAAAAAAGCTTTGTACTAAGATTGGAATTAATAATTTGAATATTACAGGAAATATGGGTATTTTTAGTAAATAAATTTTTACTGCGCATGTGAGAAACGTAGCGAAATTTTTCTTTCATAAATTCAAAGCCAGATATATAGGGAAACTTATATAAAATATCCAGTTCAATACCATTAGTATTCAGAAAGGTATCGGCATTGCAACTTTCTGGATTTTGGTGCACTTTAAGAGAAGCTAAATAATGAGGATTCTTACACAAACTGATATTTTTTTTACCTTGAAACTTCGAACAGTAACTTTGAATTTTATGAAGGTTGAATATACTGAATACTCATGTATAAGTTAAATACATAATTTAAATTACAGTTTTACAATTACTATTCGAAGATTCAAGTTTAAAAAGTAGCAGTTTGTACAAGAACCCTCATCATTCAGCTTCTCTTAGAGTGTACCGAAATTCACCAAGTTGCAATGCCGATATCTTTCTGAATACTAATGGTATTGAACTGGAATTTTTATATAAGTTGCCCTATATATCTGGCTCTTATGTCATGAAGGTAAAATTACGCTACGTTTCGCGCATGCGCAGTAAAAAAAATATTGACTAAAAATACTCATATTTCCTGTAATTTAATTCAAATTTTAATACAAAGCTTCTTTTACATATTGTCAAATATTCTGCAAGTTTCGTACAATTTGGTTGAAATCTCTGAATGTCATAAGCAAAAAACATACGGAAAAATTAGAGATTTTTGGTTTGATTTGGATGTTTATGGCACAAGGGCCTTGACTTCCACCATCCTGCTCCAAACACAAGGCTAAGGTCATATCAATGTGAAAGCATAATAAAACTGATAACGACAGATATAAAAATGTTCTCTAAAATATGAACTATTTAAATGAGTGGGTAAAACTTAATAGATTTTAAAAATGCGAAATGTTAACATAAGGCTTTTTGTCAAGTAAAGTTGATAATGAAATTGAAGGCGTTTAAAAAAATTCTAAGTGCTGAATATTAAATGTGTGCAATCTGACAGAATATGGCGAGAAGACATATGATATTTACATATCGCTAGCATTCTGGTTTAAGTTAACAAATGAAGATCAGCATATCTGGTATGTCCAATGCACAAAATATTTAAAAGAGTACCTGTTTTTCCGTTCGTTAATGCTGGCCACGTTTGAACAAGTGAACGTTCACAGTGTGAAGTTTGTTTTCTGACTCAAGGTCCCACTGCATTGACCATTTGGTGTAAAGAAATATTTTAGTAAGGAAAAGAATCATATCCAGTAAAAATAACAAGTACTATTGAGAATGATTTCATAGTTCAGTGATAGCTACCTGATGGATTTCTTTTG
>BGPR01030000.1:486-18941 GCA_013235015.1 Araneus ventricosus
AACTCTAATTTCATAATTTATTCTACTAGCAAAACGTAGTTATTAGCAAAAATCGCTCTGTCTTTGACTTCAAATCGTATTCTCAACTCAAAAAATTAATGAAAACCAGAAAATAGTTTAAAATAAATCGTATACGAATCGCATCGAACGATGTTTTAGCGAAATCTATCCTCTCCTCTCCGAGTTCAGCTGGCTCAACGGTTAGCGTCACCGCTTCGGAACCGGGAGGTCGCGAGTTCTATCCTGGGTTGTGTTCGTGTTCTGTTTTTGCTATAATTTGCAATGAGTTTGACACGGCAAACTTGCTGCAAGTTCGTTTCATGGTGACTTCGGAGCTTTCGTTAACTTGCTGCAAGCTTACTGCAAGCTTGCACACTTGTCATGACAAATTTGTGGCAAACTTGCACTCTTGTCATGACAAATTTGTGGCAAGCTTGCTGCAAACTAAAATTGCTATCTGGGTCAGTGTTTGTTGAACAATAATAACTAGACATTTTGTCCCATTTTAAAGTAATTACTTTTAACTCTAATTTCATAATTTATTCTACTAGCAAAAAGTAGTTATTAGCGAAAATCGCTCTCTCTGTGACTTCAAATCATATTCTCAACTCAAAAAATTAATGAAATCCAGAAAATAGTTAAAAATAAATCGTATACGAATCGAATCGAACGATGTATTAGCGAAATCTATCTTCTACTCACAGAGTACAACTGGCTCAATGGTAGCGTCTTCGCTTCGGAACCGGGAGGTCGCGAGTTCTATCCCGGGTTGTGTTCGTGTTCTGTTTTTGCTATAATTTGCAATGAGTTTGACACGGCAAACTTGCTGCAAGTTCGTTTCATGGTGACTTCGGAGCTTTCGTTAACTTGCTGCAAGCTTGCACTCTTGTCACGACAAATTTGTCGCAAACTTGCACTTTTGTCATGACAAATTTGTGGCAAGCTTGCTGCAAACTAAAATTGCTATCTGGGTACATGAGATGTGGGAAGTCCGTAAATGAACTGGTTATGCGTCTAGGAAATCTCCAATATGAGGAGATTATCATTATCATTTCAAATGCCGATAAGTCAAAGAATAATGCCCCAAACCATCCCTTTTCTAGTCCAAGACTTTATTAAGAAATCCATCAACCGTCATCAGCTAATTGATAATATGAGATATACCCGTCAAGGTAAAATACAATTCACGACTAAAGACCCAATCTGTGCAGTACAACTGTTGTCATTAACAAAATTTATGGATATAGATGTCTTCACAGACGTAATTTGGGAGAACATAAATGCTCGTTTTTTGGTCACGGATATTCCCACTACAACCCCCTTAGAGGAACTTGCAACGGAAATCCAAGCCAAAAATTATTGTTTAGTTGTAGAATTGAGACGTTTTGTGAAACTAAATTCCAACAAAGTCATTTCCCCAGTCCTATCACCATTCTCGGTACTACGGTACCAGAAACTATAAAACTCTGGTTTATCAGACAACGCATCCAACCCTTTGTAGACAGACCTCGACACTGCAATAAGTGCTTTGTGTATACACTCGGAACACGCACATGCGATAAGAACAATATTTGCTTCTGTTGTGGAGGGGATCACATCGGCCCGTGCCAACAACCGCCAAAATGTGTCAACTGCAGCGGATCTCATAATGCGAAATCTCGATCGTGTCCTGTTTATATATAGGAACAGAAAATCTTAGAATTTCATAATCACATAATCATAGAAGTGTCATAATCACATAACCATAGGTGAAGCTAGGCGTGTCTTTCAGCAGAAAAATGCTAAATACGCATAATCCGTCAAAACCTTGCCAGCTTTATTCAACATTGAAGAATCTCCAAATGAAAAATTTGAAAATCTCCAAAAAACAAAACACGACAGGTTCGAACAACAAATGCTACTATTTGCCGATATGCTTCAAAAGTCGATGAACTGCATATTGCAAAATTTTTTCAAAATTTTCGAACAATCCGTTGACCCGAGTTTATCCCCAGCTCGTAGGAAGAAACTTTTGAGCAAATTTAACCAAATTTCTAGCACTTTATCTACTTGGGACGCTGGGGGCCCCAGCGAAGTTGAGCAGATGTCTTTGAACTAATGCTGTGTTCTTTTTTGTGTTCCTTTGTTTTGTTTTTCAGTCATCAGGTTTGGCTGCTTTTGTTTTTCCTCCTTTAACCCTTTCTAGTTAAACGTCTTGGTGCGCTTTTTCAAATGCATTGTTTTTTTTCACCCTTTGTTGTCGCTGCAATTTTTCATCTTTGAAATTTCAGGTGTGCTAACAGCAGTTTTTTTTATTTTTTCATGTCTTTCGTGCAGTGGAATTCTCGAAGTCTGAATAATAAAAAGATTTGGCTTCACGAACCTCCCTTTTCTACTGCAAACTTTTGGATCTTCCAGGAAACCTTTCTTAAAGCAGACGAAATCATCTAGGCAACAGACTTGGTGGCGGTTTACTCATTGGTATTCCCAAAAATATATCTGGTAGAGTGATTTATTCCATCGAAAACGATCCCATTCTGGAAGTCTTGACTGTAGAAATCCAATCTAAAAATCTAAACTTCATCATCATAAATATTTATGCACCACATGGTTTCAACATTGCATCCATTAAACGTTTCCTCTATTCCATTAGCGTCCCGACTTTTATTTTTGGAGATTTCAACCTCCATCATCCCCTTTGGGGGGGGGGGGGGGTTCGCAGTCATCGCTCATTGAAAACTTTGTTGATTGGCTTAACAATTCAGATTTTTCCATGCTTAACACCTCTGCTCCAACTCGTATTTCTAATCCTCATACTTCATCGATCATTGACCTAACTTTATGCTCGGCTTCGATTCATAATGAAATTGATTATTACATTTTTGACTGTACTTTTGAAAGCGATCATATCCCCATCGTAATTTCCTGGTCAAAATTTCAGTACACAATCCATTCTATTAAAACTATAATCTGGAAACCAATCATTACAAAATCAATAGAAATTTTTAATACAACAAGTAAACCTAACATTGATTTGATAACAGATCAAATTTCAAGAACCATCAGTGCCAATACATCAAACAAAATTCTAGTTAATAAAGTTATCCACCTTAGTGGAATGCCGCTTGTCATAATTTTAGTCATCTGAAAAAACTTGCCTGGAATAAAGCCAGAAGAAATATTGCGATTACAGAGTGGATTAAATATAAGAAATACAGAAGTTTAAATTTCATTTAAAAAAAAAGCTAAAGAAAATTACTGGGATAACATCAGCAAAATTTCTCGAAACCCACGTATGTTTTTCAAAATACTGAACAAATTATCAAGTCATACAAATCCTAATGTTAAAAATCACGAGATCATTTTTCATAACAATAGGTATGTAACAAACCCCATAAAGCAGAGCAACTTATTCGCCAATCATTTTTCAAGTTATTCTCATGAAGTACAGCCTATTCCCTTGGATTATAGCACTGGAAATGAATTTTTGAATAGAAATATAGAATTTTGGGAGCTCAAAAGAGCAATTAGTAAGACAAAAAACTCCACTCTAGGTGCAGATAACATTCCATCAATCTGGTTAAAAAAACTTGATGATGCTTCCCTTTTAAAAATTCTGGGTATGTTGCAACAACAACTTGATTCTTCTGTTCTTCCCAAAGCCTGGAAACACACTATCATTATCCCAATTCCTAAACCGAATAAAGATAAAACTAAATTAACTTCATACAGACCAATAGCCCTTACTTCTGTTTCCTGTAAAATCTTCAAGCGTATTTTAGCGCATCGTATAACCCATTTCCTCACTAGTCAGAAAAAGTTGAACCCAAACCAACATGGATTCCTCCCTTTTAGAGATAACCATACGGCAATTTATAAAATTTATTCAGCGTTTTCTGAGGCCCGGAAAAACAAGAAATTTTGTTGCTGTCAGCCTGGATATCAAAAGTGCTTACGACTCTGTGCATGTTGATGATCTCATTCTCAAATGCCTTCAACTAGGTATATCTGGTAAAGTCACTAAATGGATGCATCACTTCTTACAGGATCGGTCTTTCCAGAATAAATGGCGAAACTTTCTTTCAAATACCATTCCCACCACTCTTTAACCTATATCCAAACTAAGATTCAGAATACTTTGGAACTTATTTATAAATGGTGCTGTTATTGGAAATTAACTATCTGCCCTGAAAAAGCGCAATAATTGAATTGTCAAACAACCATGTCACCTCCTTTCCTTATGCTGGTATTCCACTTCCATGGAGTGAATCGATCAAATACCTTGGAATCCAGTTCTCAAAATATAATCAAAACGGACATATTCTCAGAAGTTTACGAAATAAAGTGCTTAAAAAATTAATGTTCTTAAGATGCTTGGTTATAAAAGAAATTGTCCTAGAACCAAACATTTGATCACAATTACTAATAACAGTATCCTTAGCCTTTTTTTCTATAGTTTTCCAATCATTAACAAATTTTCTGAAACACACCTCAAAGCTTGCAATGTCATACAAACTACATCCCTTAGAATAGCCTCGGAGTTCCAATTTGGACTCCTAATGTTATCTTGCTAAAACTAGAAGGGCAGGAAATACTGTCTGGAAAAATTAAGCGGTTAGCGATACAATTTTTTATTAAACAAATCGCGACTCAACCCTTTTCTGCATTATTCCATACCCCTGATAGATTTTACTCACAACTGGTCGAAAAAGATGCAGAGTCTCTCAGAATCACTTTTCGCAACCTCAATTGCATTCCAGACCATATAATATCTCTTCCCATATTTCCACACTCCAACCCAAACGTATGTGAAATTTTTCTTAAAGACTTTTATTTTCAAAACAAAGAACTTCCTTCTTCAATAATCTCCTCTGACTTCATTGAATGCATCCAAAGATTTTTCCCAAATCATTTTATCATTGCCACTGACGGTTCTAAATCTCACTGTCACACCTCCATTGCGGGTTTTTCTTTTTACAGCAATTTTGTTATCGTATTCACCCTCTAAATTCTGTTTTTACTGCTGAAGTCTTAGCGATATGCCAAGCATTGGATGAACTCGTTATTCCGGAAATAGATATTCTAATCCTCTCAGACAGTTTTTCGGCACTTTCGTCTCTGAAAAATATATCTTTCCTCTCCCCAAAAGTCATACAGCGCCTGGCTGCAAAAATCCATATCCGGAAAAATCTTAATCAAAAAATTGCACTTTTGTGGGTTTCGGGTCATTCTGGGGTTTCTTGGAATGAAAAGGCAGACTCCATCGCAAAGCAAGTATCAGATTTTTCACCTTATATAGATTGGATTGCCTCAGAAGACTTCCTTCCCCACCTTAAAAAGCAATCATTCCAAACAACTGAAGAAAAACTACCATAAAAGTAAATATCAATTATTGATTGGAAACATCTTGGACATTCTAACCATTTCTAAATGGACTGGTAACCGAGTACAAGATAGATTAATTGCTCGCATTATTAGCAAAACTATCTCCTCTTTCTAATAAATTAGTTTTGTTTTTTAAAAAACGAATAGCCTATTTATAATTAACTAGCCGCCTACTGTATTAAAGAGAAAGTATTGCAATCATCAAACAATTTGATCTTGAAATTTTAATGAATCTCCATGTTTTAGATCTCCCTCCGTCAGCGCCCCCCCCCCCTTTCCCATTTTTAAAATTATTTCTGTCTGCAAAGATGATTGCTCAAAAATGCAACAAGCTAGACAGATGAAATTTGTTATGTGGTCTTCACACCAAAATTGTACATTTCTATCAAATTTAGGCCAAAGTTCATCTATGGAAAGTTTGTCTGTCTGTCCATCTAGATGACAATGCAAAGAGCTAGAAAGATCCAGTTCCTAGTTCATCTTTCTACCTTATTAGAATTGTAGTATATATCAAATTCTGTACCATATCCATCAATGTGTTGATCATTTGCCAGTCTATATTCATGTGTCTGTGAACATGACAGCTTAAAAAAGCAATAACTTACATCAGTGGCGAATCCAGGATTCGGGTCTGGAGGGGGGGCTGAGGTCATAAAAATTTTGTATCGTAGTGACGAATGTCAAACCTCATGGCTTATATAAACCAAAACACTTTAACTTTACAGGCTTTCCTCTCCTGACAATAAGAATAATAAAGAATACTACAATACTTTCGATAATTTAATAAAAAAATGTAATGAAATAGCTGACCAAAAAATGTTTTCGGCCGCGCCAACGCTACAAGTGCAAGTGGAATGACTAGAAAAGTAGGAAAATTTTCGAGCCTGTCAAGTCAGAAAGCAATGTTGTCACGATTTTATTACTATTCTTTTAAAATGAAATTTAAGATCAAAGAGTTGTAGTGATTTTAAATTAAACCCAGAATTTTGGTTCCCCCCGGGGGGGGGGGGGCGCGGCAACCCAATAGCCCCTCCCATGGATTCGCCACTGACTTACATAAATGAAATTTAGTATGCGGTTTCATCACCAAAATTTAGATCTGTATCAAATTTTTATCGCTGAGGAATGGGACTTTTTTTGTTTAAAATTTTAGAGTTTCAAAAATATTTTACCAAATATGACTGATAGGACCAGGGGACCATATAAATAGTTAGAAATTCGTAACTCATTTAGAAATATATTTAGTGACTAAAAAAACATAAAATGTAATTCTACCCTTCATTTAAAGCATTTTTTCAATTGGAACTATATGTCTAACTCTAACGATTTAGAAATTGGATCAAGATAAGTGTGGACACCCTGTATACTTACTTCTTATATCAGGGGTGAAAGTCCTCTGCGGATCCGCGATTTTCCGCTTTTTTGTATATTTATTTTTGACTCCGCCTTTTTTTTTAAATTTTCATATTCCGCTTTTTTTTTTTATTATTCACTTTCGAGGATGAGAAACCAAATGCCCCCGGTCCTCCCTGTTGGAAAGTGAGTGAACTTGAAGAAAATGATGTTCCAACACAGGGCTTGCGTCTCATTGTGATTGATCATGTGAATTGGAGGCAAGGTTTCAAGCTATTAGCCATGGATTAGAGGGTTATTTTGTTATTTCTAAGAAATTTCTCCATACGTGTTTTTCTTTCAGGTTTTAGACGATATTTTTTCTACATAATATTCATGACGCCATTTTGTTTCCCAGTGTTCGGCATAGCATAGCATACCGGAATGCGAAGTTCGAATGCGCTAAAGCGGGTCATTCATCTCGAATCCAAAATGGAAATTTTGGAACATGGGAAAGAAAAAACAATCGTCAAGGTTGAAAACCTATGAAAATTAGAATAGGGGCTAGTAGAAGTCAGATTTCCAAACAAGCGGAAATCCGACAGTTCGTGCGCCAATTTTTTTTAAAGACCCTTCACGTGGGTAGTCGGTACATCAAAGGCTTGACTGGATCGGGACCCTGCTTAGAGGGTAGCGATTAGCGTATCTGAAATCCTCGGAGTGGGGGAAGGAAGAGGAGATCGAAGAGCAGCTGTAGAGAAGGGGAGAGAAGATCGCTCCCCCCCTTACCGCAATTTGAAACATCAAGTTCCGCGGTGAGTGTGTCGCACTTTGGAGCTACAGTTGAATGACACGCATGATTTTTCGACTTGAATGGGTGGTAGGAAAAAACCAGTGTTGGGACAAGCGGAATGGAATGAACAGTTGAATGTACTGCCTTATGTCTGTCTACGCGAAAGAGTTATAAAATTGCGATTTGTGTCATCAATATTTTTAATTATGTCTACGATAAGAACTGACAACCGTGAAAGCGCCGAGAATATTAAACATTTGGAGAAAGGTGTTAAAAATTAACGGAGATGGGAATGGCTAAAAATAGCTCAGAGAAGGGTGAAAAAAGAGTTTTAGAAGAATTAAAAAATGAATTGCAGCCAAAATTTTTAAGAATTAAATGTACTAACACAAAACAGTGGTCGCTGCCAAACTATTAACTCTGTGTTTGAAAACATGACACGAAAAAATAAGCTTGTATAAAAAGAACTATTTGAATTAACTCATTCATGGCAGTTTAGAGGTTAAGGCATAGTTAATTTGTGATTATTCATAAAACTGATATTTATGCAGGACTCTTTTGTGCCTTTTTCTTTTATAATCCAAAATTTGATTTATATATTTTAGGTTTATTATATGTATTTTATAAAAATTGATATTATAAAACATTATTTATTAATTGTATCTATTTTAAGAAAGTGAGTAAAAAACATTGATTTTATAATGTTAAAAATAAGTATTTGTAATTGAAAAAATTCATACATGGCGGTAAGAAAGACTATATTTTTTTCATAATCTTTTTTTTTTTGTGATGAATAAATCATTCATTAATAAGTGTTTACTTATCTCTTCCTTAATGCATCTCTACCTGCGTAAAAATGTAGCTACTCTTACTCTAGTGAATTTTCTGCTTTTTTGTATCTTTGCTGTTTTCACCCCTGTTATATGTATATATACTTTTTATGCAGTTTGTATAGGTATGCTTTTTTTTCCCTTTACATTCCAGCTGAAAATCATGTGCCCATCTTCCATCTCGGAATCCTGTTGCCAATGGGTTTTTCCTATTACCTATGGTGGAGGCTTAGTTGAAGGAGACAATATAAATATTTCATTTAAAGTTGGATGTAGATGCTCTGTTGCATTAGCAACCATGTCTTTTCCTAAGGCATTTTTGCATAAAATCATTTGCTAACATTTCACAAGGAGAAATTTTCAGTTTTACAAGTTGTTTATAAAGTTGAAAATAATCGTGACCTGGAAAAATTTGTATGTCAAGATTTCCTATGCTACTTCAAGCTTCAAAATTTAATTCATTCAAAATAATTATTAAATGTCCAAATTTAATTCATTCAAAATAAAACTCCTCACTAGCATGATTTGTTTGTTTGAGCCAAGAAATTTGGAAAAATCCTTGACCTTGTACACAAATTCAGGGCTATTACAAATGAATTCAAATTTGTAATTAATCAATACCCTGTTTAAATTTTTCAATATAATTATTCTTATAAAAATAAAATAAATAATAAATGTATAACGTAACTAAATTTAGAGTTTGTCAGTTTTTGATTTTTTCTTTCTGGAGCATAAAGAATGGCTTTCATAATTGTAAAAGTTTTTTGATTAATTGTAATGCAAAATTAATGAATTACAAGTTAAAGAGTGGGGAATCTTAATTATATCATGACTTGGAATAAAAATTCAGAAAAAGATAAATGGTGCTTCAAAATAACGGCCAATCTGAAAGTGCTTTTGAAGTGTAATAAACAGCATGATCTAGTAATAGTATTTTGTGTAACACTATTATTTAAATATTTTATACAATCAACAAAAAAACGATAAATATGATATGCTAAAATGTATCACATGAAACACAATACACAGCCAGGAAGTGAGAATCATAATTATTTCAAAAATGATGCTCATTAACTATTGTTGAATTTTATTCTACCCAAAATCATATTAAGTGCAATATTTCTAATTTAATAATAGAAATTCAGAATAGCTAACAATATATATTTATTTTTTAATTGCAAGTAAATTAGACTAAACTATTTCTGATAATTTGTTTTTGCAAATTCAAGTATGAATCTGACCATTATGCTCAGAAATCAATTCAAAACAACCTTGAAAAGTCAATAATAATTTTTCCTACATTCCCAAATGGAATGAAAAATGAAGATTGTGTCTATACGAGATAACAGATATCCCTTCAAGACCGAGCCCATACGATAGTGCAGGTTAGACATTAGCTTATATTTCTGCTTTCAAGTTAGTTGCATGCATTCAATACCTAGAAATGGTTTTTCTTGTTTCCAGAATTTCTGCAGATCTCTTTTTCTCATTAGATGGCAGATACCATCCATTTTTTTTTATAGTAGTCGGCATTTAATCCATTGGTTACAAAATAAGTCTGGTCTTAAAGGTATATCTCATATTTTAAGTTTGATATATTAATCACATTGAGAATTAGACTCGAACTGTTTTGTTATCATTGAGAAACTTAAAAATTGCAAAGCTTGTGATTATGAAACTTGAGCTGAATTGATATTTCAATTTTAACTCGATATTTTTTGCTTCTTTTTTTTGTAGAGAAAAATATTTTGAAATTTTTTATTCTTCCTTAGCATTTACTTTTCCTTTAGACTTTTAAACATGCTTAGGACATGTTTTTTGTTAAGCCACAAATTATTTATCAATAGATTCAATATGAAGGTTTTTGTTTTATTTATTTTGGCATAATAAAATGTCCCCTAATTTCTTGAAGCATCTTTTGGTCCATTTAATATATATTTTGAGAAGTTATAATGAAAGACATTTATGGATCTTTTAATAGCTGCTTAATAAAAAGAGTCTTAATTTCTTGACCATCTACTAGGTTTATTGCTGCGAAAATGGAAAAGACAGTCATCTACATGGAGAGTATTTTATTGATTCTGAAGCTCTATTGTGCATATTACCTGATCCCTTGGTATGTTTCAAGAAAGCATCTTATAATCAGTCTCAAACATTTCATCTTGCACCTGATGCAAATTTAGTATTACTTGACTGGTTTGCTTCTGGAAGGTATATGAAAGGTGAACGCTGGGCCTTCTCTAAGTAATTAATATTCTTATGTTATAAACCATGAAACAATGCAAGACAAATTGTTTGGTGAATATTCTTAAAATTATAATCAAATAGATTTATAATTGGTAGTTCCTAAAAACTGCAATTCATCAGTCTTTAAAGGTTTAGCCATTTTTTCGATTACAAATTATTTACACAAGTATTCACAAAATTACAATTAAATGTCTGCTTTTATCAGTATTAAAAAATTATAATTGTATTGTCGCTACCAAAATGACTCGAATGATTTAATACTGCCAAACATTGAAACCATTAAAACGGTCATCATCTTCAAACAAAAAAAAAAAAAAAAAATCCTTACATATACATTGTTTTTAATGGCTGGGATGAACATTCATGTCAAATCTCAAGGAAATTGAATGTGTTTGGTCATAATTGTGTAACAATTTACAGGCAAAATACCGAATGATTGAGTTGAAACAAGAACTCACTATGCTCAGTAATAAGCAGTATGCAGATTAATATAATAAATCACTTTAAGTATTCCATACAAGAATACTAGCCACAGAGACTGGACTTTGAGACCAGGGGGTTGTGGGTTCAAAATCCAATTTCCCCAAAGACCTGTCCAGTGCATGTGAAAGTCATTAAGGTTAAAAGCTATCTCTCTGGTGTGAAAGTTTAAGAGATCATTGACTTAAAATTATGTTTGTTCCAAAATAACCATAGAGTAGCTTCTAATTGGAATATCTACCAAACTAAACCAAATTTCCCACAAGAATAACTACTATATAAGTTTCAATATGCATGTTACAATCAATTTGAGAATCATTAACATAATTTCAGGTTAGAACATTTAAATCAAATGTAACTATTAAATATGTTTTTCATATTATTGAAGGGATTCTGAAATGAACCCCCCTAAAAAAATCTGTGCCTGAAGTAAGTAAGAATGGTTACATAATATGAAAATTATTTATTCATCCTTAAAACATTGCATTATATACTATAATTTTCTTTTCCCCCTTAGGCTGTCAAAAGAATTGAAGATTTATTGCAATCACTGTTTATGGTTATTGGCAGTAATCCATTTGCAAATAAGTGAAAACTGTTTTTGCTAATAAAAACTTTTATTTTGAACTATTCAATTTGTTTACATTTCAATAGAAAAAAATTGTTTTTACATCATAAATATAACCATTCTATAAATATATATATAGTATTTATTAATTAATATTTCAAAAATAATATGGTTATGTAAGGATATAAAAATAAATTTTTAACTTAGTTTCTGGAAAAAATAAAGATACATTCAGAAATATTGGAGGCTTTACAAGTTAACTCTTAACAAGTTAACTTGTAAAGCCTCCAAAACTATTACGATATCAATTTTCTTTTTGCATTCATCAATAAATATTACAAAATTGGGGTATCTTTTTCATCTGTTATTGTTCAAACTATACATACATGCAAAAAAACTATATACATGGACTTAATTGTAGATTAAATGAGTTTCTCTGTTTAAAAGTCATATAATACTAGGCAAAATCAATAACAAGATATTTTTGAACAATGCACTCAAACCATATACAGTTTCTAATTATATTTCCATGCACATCTGTACAATTTCATTTTTATATTATAAATTTGATTTTTATACAAATAAGTTTCAAAACAAAAAAAAAAATTCAATAATATATTAATAAGTAATGTCTTTTAACATTTCTGGCTATTATTTTCCTGAACTTTATAAAGAAATCATAATGCAGCTGTATTTATAAACTTATTTCTCAACTATTTCATTTGTGGAGGTTGTTTCAAAGAATTCCATATCTCCAAACATTTTTCCAAGGTTAACTTGTTTAGCAAGTTCTCTTGTGTCTTCCTAAAAATAATTTTAAAAATTATATTTCATCATTTCCTACAGTAAAATTTGAATCCAGTAAAAAGAAAAAAAAAGTTTTATATCCAAACTTAAATAACATGCCACAAGCTGTTTAAATTGAAGTTATGAATTATTTACCCTTCGACACAGAGCAGTTTTAATTTCGCTCAATTTGCTTTTGAAGCCAACTAACTCTTTTAACATTTTTTTCTCCTTTAATTGTGTTTTTAGTATGTTGTTGCCGATTCTCTCCAAATATAAAATGTAATCGAAATTTATGATATAACATTAATTTATGATAATAATAAAAGAAGATTAGTAACAGCAGAATATACTGAAACTATGAACACGAAGAGTGAAGTTTCAACCACTCAAATAATCTTAAGATAGTGCTATATTATTTAAATAATACATTTCTATTTGTAAGTAAGTAATAGGTTAAATTCACGGAATCTGTATATATTCTATAAGAATAAAAGAAAACTGATTAGTATTTCAGATTTCCGCTGTTTATTTTTACATTACTGATGATTTCGAAAATTTTTTTTAAAAACTTTTATTCCAGTTTTTGTAAAATACATACTGCGAAAAAAACTTCTACGTGATTTGAAATATAAGTAGAAATAAAGCAATATAAAATAATACTCTGTAGCTTAACTTCTGCAGTAAGTTTTTGAGCCATTTTAACTGCAATGAAAATTGCTAAAATATGATTAACTTTTAACACACCAGTACAGTAATTAATATTAAAACATAAATTTCTTATGAAAAAATGTATAAACTGAAAATAATTCCTTAAAACTATTTTTCTATTTATATACAAGGTGAATATTAATTAAACCTATAAAAGTGAACAGAACTTCTTAGAACCTTACTAGATGTTGCTACAAATGTGTATAATGATGGGGAGGGGGTATGAAAGGAAATTATTTAATTTCACTCCCATTCTTTTTCAATGTGCCTTCCAAACCATCACAGTCAAATGAAGGATCATATTTTTCAAAATTGATATTTGTGTAGTGAAAATTCAGCACTACTTCTATAGAAGTAGTCTTCTGGAGCAAGGGTGTCAAACTTGTAGCCTGAGGACAACCCACAGGTAGTATCTTTGCAGCCCAACAAACATAAGAGTATTGTTATAAAATTTTTAATAACAATTTCGTAGCTTAATTTACAAAATTCCTTAATTCTGGGGGAAAAAATCAAGTTTAGGGAAAACTGCATCGTTTCAAAACACAGAGAAATTTTAAGCCTTGGAGCTGAACTTGAAACAGAGTTTGAAGATTTTAAATCCTTGGAAGAAAACTTTTCTTCAATTTTTTCCATTGATATGGAATCAATACCTCACCATATGCAAATGGAAGTAATCAAGATTCAATGCTGTTCAGATTTGAAGGTATGATTTGGTATGCAGGCATTTTACAAATATTTGCCAGGCCGGTTTGAAAATACTCAAAAATTGGTATGTGATATTATTTCCATGTTTCAAAGTACATATCAGTACAAGCATTTATTTTCATTTATGAAAGGAAATAACATATGTTTATGATCCAGTATTACTGATGTTTACCTTGGATCAGGTTTTAAATTAATCATTGCAGACAAGGTATTCTTTGAAGTAGGAAAGATGGTAGGAGAGAAAAGATACCAAGTGTCAGGATGAAAACATTAACTTTTCCATTGTCTTTTTATAATTAATTAAAAACAAGATGGCAAGGATTATACTGAATTTCAAAGCATAAAGAATTTAAACTTATGAATTCATTTTCATGATTAAATTTCTTTATTAATGAGAATGGCATATGCATTATTTCTTTCATCTACCAACTCGAAAGAATAATGTATTTAAATTTTGTAAAAGAGTTTAAAACAATCTCCTCTTTCTAATAAATTAGTTTTGTTTTTTAAAAAACGAATAAATAAAAATCTTGAATTATCAATAGAAGTAAGTAAGAAGTTTATTGTCAATAATTATTATTTAAAATTTTTCTCATTTTCTTTCAATATGAAACCAATTATATGCATACAATAGCCAAAACCAATTCACAAGTGTAAATGTTTTAATAAAGATGATATTGTGATTACTTCATTTCAGAAAACTTTCATTGTAATTTGATTGAATTTTCACAAAAAATAAATGCACCGAGGAAAAAAGAAAATTTTAGGCAACTAAAAAATGAATCTATTTTTGAATGTTTAGATATTTTTTTAAAAAGTTTAGAGCATTTCAGAAATTATATTCTAGATTCACAATTTCTCTCAAAACGGTACACAAATACACTAGTCAATTAGAACATGCACAAATAATAAAGACCTCAAAGCAGAAATAAAATATTAATAGTCTCCAAACATAAAAACAATTACAGTCAACATTAATATTAAAGTTAGCACAGCCAGATAAAACATGATAACATATATAGAATCTTTTAAATTGAATTTCATCAGCTTTTGAGAAATTGATAGTGCAGAAAATAAAATAAGGAAAAAAAAAACCCTCACAATTTTTATGTGACCATATCACTGGAAATCATAATTTGATGATTAAATAAAAGTAATGAAGAAAGGTAGATTTATATATAAGATTTCTAAGCTAGAAAAACATTTTTTTAAGGAACTACATCTGCTATTTTACAGAACATATAGATTTAGCAGCAGAGACGGATTTTGACAAAATGAGGCCACAGGCAGAAAATTGCTTTGATGTCCTTTCCAACATCGTAAATTCCTTGTACTAATCCTAAGTAAGGATGTATATTGAATAGATTTTGCGGCCCCCTCAGAGTCTCTAAACGTGGGGCGAGCACCTCTAGTACCAGTGCAAAAAAATCGCCACTGTCTAGCACAGCTGCAGAATATAATAGTTTTAAAAAAAAAAAAAAAATCAAATATTAAAACAAAACAAATGACTAATTCCCTACTTCATTTAAATTTAAGAAACAAATTCATAAAATTATAATTTTTCTTTATTTAGAGAAAAATTACTTTTGTGGAGCTGAAGTAGACCATGAAACAATTGCAGCAAAGTATTCTATTTTCATAGAACCAGTCTAGAAAGTAAAATTATAGACATGAAAAAAGTAATAAACACAAAACAATAAAAGCTTGTTATGCTTAAAATATTTATATTTTATTTTTAAAAAGTGATGAATCAGATGCTGTACATAATATTTTAACATAAAGAAAATATTTTAGTGCTTCAATAATAATTGAAAAAAAAAAGGATAGACACTTAAGGAATTATGTAATATTAACCATTCATAATAATATAAAGAAAATTTTCAAATATACAACTGCAGAACATGAGCAGAATATTCTGCATTCTACCTTCTTTTCATTGTTTTATCCCTGAGAAAGATTTTTTGTGACACAAAACAATATTGACAAAAAGTACTGGATTCTGCAACTAATGATTCAACTGCAGACAAAAATGAACAGTTAAAAGTTTTGTTCAAGTAGATAATTTATACAGGGTAAATTTTAAGAATATTTCATAAGCATGTATAAAAGAATTAAGAACAATCATTATAGTATTTTTGAAATACTAACCTTTTTGATGAACAATTACAGGAATTATTTCTTGTGCATGTATATGTAAAACTTCCAAAACCAATAGTAAAGAATAAAACTGAGAGGAATTGATGAGAGGAATCTTTCTGATCATAAAACTAAGAGAAAGAGGAGGGGGAATCACATAAACAGATAAATAATAAACATCAAATCTAACACATATAATATTTACAAAGTTTAAAAAGCTTCTAAAACACTTTCTGAACTGGCAAACTTAATATTGGTGGAAAAAAAAAATATATATTGTTGATACAAACTATATAACCAAGGGTATCAAACTTGGTTGGCTTAAAAATATTGGTATGTTTTGCATGGCATGAAATGTGGAACTCTATTATGTTATAGCTAATGAAAAAGGATCTGACAATTTTGAATTCATAAAATAAAATAGTGACTAAAGACCACTAAAATGACTTACCCAGATTAACACACAAATCCAAAATTGCAATAATGATAAAGGAATGAAAACGAAGATGTAGATGTTGGATACTTTGATTGTAGTTTCATTAGGCATTAACTTTTAGCTGCACCTACAAAAATTTTGAAGGGCATATAAAGAAATCTTCATAGGTATCACAATTTCATTTTTCATTTAATCAAATAGAACATATTTTGTTTTTCACTTAATCTTAAGTTATTTCTGTTTGGACAGTATATTTTTAGTCCTGAGTAGGAATAAGTAATAACATGCTAATAAATGGAATATTATGATGTAGGAATAAGTTATAGCATGCTAAAATTAAAAATAAATTTTATTTGAATCCACAGTAAAAATGATTTGTCCCAGAGAAAAAAATATTATTACCTTTCACAAAATCAACTGAAATTTTTTTCTTACAAACAGGTTCTTTATGCATTCTTGTTTTAGCTCTAAAATTGAGAAAGAGACAGACATTTAAAATATTACAAATGAACGCAAGAAGGATTTATTTCAACTAATTACCCTGAAACTCAATGTTTCATTAAAAATATTTTTACACCTAAAATGAAAATTTATATTAAAAATCCATAAACTAAAAATAATAAAATTTGACTTTCAGACATTAAAAAATAATTGAGAGCATAAAATACATAAAAAAATTATGTCAACTTCCAGATATATTTAGAAAAATAAATATTAAAATTACTTACATTAAATAATAAAATTAAATTTGAAATGTAGTCGTAGCACTTCACTTACTTAACAGCTGAATCATAATCTGAAAACCGTATAACGGCTTTTGTTCCATTTATGGACACAACTTTTCCACCAGTATTTGCAGCAAGTCTTTTCAAATGGAGCGTAACAGCACTTGCCTTTCTCTGTACTGGTAGATTCGAAACCAACAAATCAACTGGTTTATTATTCATCTAAGCAAAGAAAAACTATCATAATATATAATTTCATAAATTTTGAAAGTCTATATATAATCAAAACATACAAGGAACAAAAGACAAAATATTAAAAACAAACAAAAAGACAAAAAAGGATGACACAATGACACGATTTACTCTGGACTGAATTAAGCTATCTTAACATTCAATTTTATAGATGTTTTTAATACACATAGCTTCCTTATCTAAACTTTTTATCTCAGATTAAGATCCATTTATTTAAGTGCAAAAAACCAAAGTTTCTACTTTTCATTCCTCAACCTTCCTTATCTGATCCGATACTCATATACATAATATAGTGAATTTTTCAAGTGGCCAACACAACAACTTAAAACAATAAAAATGTCATGCATACATTTTTTAAATGTCAAAAGTAAGACCAGTCATGTATTACAAGAAACTGAAAAATAACCACACATTTGATTAGAACCATATTCAAAAAAATTTATTGTAGTTTCTCGCATATGAAAAAAAAATGTAAAACTTAAATTTAAAAGCAATTGTAAACAAAATTGCAAAAAAATTATCTAACTTTCACACACACAAAGTAAGACAAAAAGACTTCCTTACGATTACAAGATCTCGATTAGGCAAATCTCAAGCAATTTCTTCAATAGCGTAGCAGTCATCAGCAAAAACTGTTAAGCCTGGATTAACTTGAGCTGAATGTATCAGAATGGTTGTCATGTTATGCACTAATTTGGCATCTTTCAAGACAGGGCTAAAGTTAATATCGGCTGTAAGGGGGAAAAAAAAATTAAATATTGCTATACAAAGAAACCTTATCAGCAGTCACAGTAGCTCAGTTGGTAGAGCAATAAACTGTTAAAAAGACATTCCATGTGAAATCATCCAGCCTAAATGCATTTTGACATTCAAGGTTGGCAGATTTTGATGAAACTTGGTGAGTATGTTCTATCCATGGATATGAACACATTTACCAAGTTTTATGTTAATATGTCCATTAGTTTCTGAAATTCAGCACTTTAAAATTTTGTTCAAAACGTGTAAAAAGTCACCAATCACACATCTGACAACCATGCATACTTTTATAGTTTTTGCTATAAAACAGCTAATTTTGAAGATAAAGTTATTT
>BGPR01030001.1:0-18938 GCA_013235015.1 Araneus ventricosus
TTTTTTTATTCCATATTTTTCAATGATGGCAGAATACATGGATATTAGTACTCACTTTAAAAAGTAAAGCAAAGATTAACATTACAAGTAATTTTTATAAATAAGAATAAACTCACGGAATCCATGTCAACTAAAATACAGGGGTGAAAATCCTCCGCGGATCCGCGATTTTCCGCTTTTTTTGTATATTTTGTATTATTTGTAAACTGATATTTATGCAGGACTCTTTTGTGCCCTTTTCTTTTATAAAGCAAAATCTGATTTATATATTTTAGGTTTATTATATGTATTTTATAAAAAATATTGATATTATAAAACATTATTTATTAATTGTATCTATTTTAAGAAAACATTGATTTTATAATGTTAAAAATAAGTATTTGTAATTGAAAAAATTCATACATTGCTGTAAGCAAGACCATATTTGTTTCATAATATTTTTGTGATGAGTAAATCATTCATTAATAAGTGTTTACTTATCTCTTTCTTAATGTATGTCGCTATTCACGTAAAAATGTAGCTACTCTCGTGAATTTTCCTCTTTTCTGTATCTTTGCTGTTTTCACCCCTGAAAATAAGATGTTCTGTCAGATAAAATCATGCCACAAAAAGAACAGCAGCAGATGCCTTGCATGAAAAGAAGAGCCGACAAAGCTAATTTTATAAATTGAATTCCTTTTGAACAGAATTACATTTGTGAAATTTTTAAGTAATTGAATTAAATATATAGACTTAAAAAGAGTCCTCGAATCTTCAGTCTGCGTATGGCCGTGTGAAGATGAAAAATTACCATGATGAATTTAGCGAAGTGGCTTTTCAAGAAGAAATGGTCCATGTTTTTATTCGTAAAACAGAATAAGAACTAACAATAAGCTCTAATGGCTTAGTTTCCGGTCAATTAAGCAACAATATCCAGCAGATAAATCACAGCAGGACTTAGCACGCTGCATCCTAAGCAAATGATCAGTTTCATCCTCCTGAACCGGAAAAAATCACTCTTCCCCTTGTCATGAATCCCCAAATTAATCGGGTACCGCACAGGTACTTAACGGTACATTAAGCACGGAGGCACGTTATTCAATAATTACGGGTTCTGCATCGCTGGACATGGGTGGACAGGTGGACGGGACATCAGGTGGACAGCATTTACTCATTGTGGATCGTTATTCCTGGTGCCGTAATGAGAAGACTTGACGCAGTGTATGCGTGGGGGGGCAGTGTGTCAAAGGGGGGGAAGAGAAAATTTAGAGACACCTAAAAGAGTCCGGCAGTATAGGGGTTAGACAACAAAATAAAAAAATTTAGTTGAAAAATTAACTAGATTTCTAGAACACTTGGTTTTTTTTTTGTTTTGTTATTCCTAGTTTTAAGTAACTAAAGTGAAATTAAAATTTAATTTTCCCCGCAAAAAGTGGGCGGGAGATCCCCCCCCCCCCCCCGAGTCGCCGCCACTGACTTGACGCTTCGTTAGCTATCAAGAGAATATTCGGAGTTGTAACCCTTAGGAATCAAGTCGCGCATTATAAGGTGTTCTTTTTATTATCATTATTATGCTGACAGCTTTTCATTGTAGATCGTTACGTGCATATACTTTCATGTATAGGCACGTACGTGACATTGCCGTTTGTTAAGTGAAGTGACCAGGCGTAACGGATTGGTCGGAACAGTTCCAATTTTCGGCGTTTTTCTCTGGTATCAGAAATGTGGTCATTTGAATAAATGGCCGAAATATCCAGCTCATTATTCATTTTACATTTTGGATAATTTCGGAGTGATAAAATAGACTTTAATTCTAAAAAAGTCGTAGCATAATAATCATAATAAGGAAAAGGATAGAGTATAGATAGGAAAACTGGGAATAGGGAGGAATACACAGACAGTATGGTTCTCCTAATTCAACACACAATAGCAGCTCAATGTTGTAATTTCTCGGGATATTCTTGATTTTTAATAAATGTGCACACACCAGCGATGATTGTTTCTAGCGGAGCTCACGAACTCGGCGGTTCACAATCTCCGAAACATGATACTTGGCATCTATCTATACCCCTTGCTGAAAACTGAGTTTAACCTAATTAATTTAATAATGTGTAGACTCGTACTGTGACTAGTGTTACTATAAAGTGACCAAACGTCCCGAATCAGCCGGGACAGTCCGATATTTGACTCTTTATCCCGGCTTGACCTCTCCTCTATATCCGGAGTATCCCGAGTTTTCGGAAAAATCTGGCCACTATATGTTAAGTCGGAAGGAATTTTTCATAATTATAAGACATTAGTATACTGTCTGTTGAAAAATCAAGTGCGACTTACATATTTGTCACTGAAAGAAGCAATGCATTTTCCGCAAGTTTTTTATAGTCGATTTTGATTCAGCTCTGCGCTCTCGAAATAGCAATTAGATGCATCAAAGTTCGACTACCCAGGGCCATTTTTCGAGTGGGCTAATTGGGCTGTAGCCCATGGGCACCGTTGATCTAAAGGCGCCTAAAATTTACTACACTGATTTTATTTTAATTTTGAGCCAAAAAATTTGTTTCATAATAATTTCATTATTTTCATTTCAAGAAGGCGCCAATTTGCCAAATTGTAGGGCTTTAATTGGAGAACAGGCGACTTTTCTTTTTTCTTCTCGATTATTTTTATGAGGTAGATATTTTTTTTTTTGGGGGGGGGAGGTCTTAGGCGTTCAAATTCCTATTTACGTTTATGATGGGGTGCCAAATAAGTCTATCCCAGGGCTCTCAACGGCCCCGAGTACTAGCGAATGACAAATGCTCAAATGCCTCGACAACTAGCGAGTGACAAATGCTCAAATGCCTCGACAACTAGCGAGTGACAAATGCTCAAATGCCTCGACAACTAGCGAGTGACAAATGCTCAACGGCCCCGACTACTAGCGAAAATTAAAAACTTATTATAGTTATGTTGCAACTAAATTGTGTTCGCCCCTGGGAGCGAGAATTTCAGCTAATCTGTTACTATGATTTAGAGTTCTACTTGGATTCTCTTACTGTCCTGATCTTTTCACATTTCCTTGAACATAACTTCACTGGTTAATCTTTAGTTAGAATGTTCTGCAAACTTCACGATGAAATATTCTACAAATTTTTTATTAATTTTCACGATACTTTAATTTTTTATTGTATGTATTTATGCACCCTATGCTCGTTTTCTTGCTCCACAAAATTTGCTCGAAATCTGATTACCCACCAAGAACACGTCACCTTTTCAGCAGCTGAAAGCTGACAGGCTTCGAATGAACAATGATTAATGACGCCAGACATCCGTGTAATGATCGCCAACTTGGCACTGAGAAAAAAGAAAAACACAAGAGCATCAAAAACAGGCAGATCAAACACGACGTTGAAGACAGGCTCTTTTCTTCTTCCTTCTTCTCGTATCGCTCTCAAATTGAAGTCTGACGAAGAAGGTGGCTCGGAGTAGCGTCTGTTTCGGATGCGAATTATGGCGTCATTAGGCGTAAAAACTGTTATTTAGACGACACATTGTTACCAAAGAATGCTCGCGCTCAAAGGTCAATTACATAGCGTCTATTTACTGTGTTGTACTGTTAAGACTTTTTTCTAAACATTGATGCAGCCCCAAATCGGTAGTGTTTTTAGACCAGGCTATCAAGCTCGTAAGGGACTGTGTACTGTCTAAATATGGCCGGATGATGGCATACAACTTTAATGTCAACTTTCCAGCATTTTTGCAGTTCGAACCTGTTTTAGAATGGAATTTATATGAAAGGTATTTTTGACATCATAACGTAAAATTCATAATCTACTTCCATGTATGCAAATTTAAAGTTAATAACAGTATTAAGTGTGAACTCTTTCACTTAAAAGAAGCAATATCTGATTTTAAAAGGTTTTTTTCGGACTAAATATGTATCCTTGTAACTACAGGATATTTTAAAGTTTTCAATCTTGGTATTGCTTTTGGGAGACCAACTTCATAAAATGTGTTGGCAGTTTGCTTTACCTTTACTTGCTTAACACTGAAGGCACAGTAAAAGTCAAATGCTGGCATGTAGTGGCATTTGCACACAAGAACGTCTTGGAATATGAAAACTTTTTTATCTACATAATAATTATGATATTCTTGCCGTCATTTTTAACGTTTGTTTCCATTTTAATACTCTAATCTGGAAACAAATTAAACCGTAGTTTTGCTTGAAAATTGACTTTTAAAACTTATATACCTACTTTCCGTTGTTAACTTAAAACTTTGTTAAAATAATATAGCCTTATACAGTAGAGTCTCCCTACAACGAAGTCACCCTAGAGCGAATTTCTCCGTATAACGAAATTTTAAATCGGAATGTTAAATAACATTCAAAATATTCTCCATATAACGAAGTGGTTGTCTCCCTATAACGAATTTTTTCAAACCTTTATCTTTTCGATTTTTGTCATTTTTTTGAAGAAAGTTGCTAATTTCTGTGCAAACAAATCGTGCCTGTTTCTAGAACCACTCGCTTTGTTAATTCCAGCGATAACACATAACAATAGAATGCTATGTGAAGGGTAATGCAATTGTGGGGACCTGGGTTTCTACAGAGGGAGCAACATTTCTACGGGTCAAGATTCCAAGAATCGGGGTGGAGCGGGGGTGGAAACAGGAAATGGATGTGACAATACGCATTTTATGTACATACCCTTACTAGTACATATTATTCTCTAAATTGGTGAATTGTCTTCACTTTTGAGCATTTTATTTATACAATAAAAATTAGTATAATTTTAACAAAGTTATAATAAATATTGCTTCATTTTTAATGGAAAGTCATATTAAATATTTTTGAACTTATCGCACATACTAAAAGGTTTGTAACATTTACTTAAATAACTGCAAAAATCTCTAATTTCCGTATAACGAAATTTTCTCTATAGCGAATTTTTCAACTGGAACCAAGCGATTTCGTTATAGGGAGATTCCACTGTATATTGCATTTTTTTTTTTTTTTTTTATCACTTGTAAGCTGCCATTCTGTTGTTGACTTTTGGATGAAATAAAAATTGAAGTACGGAATATTTTTCCATCTTGCATCTTTTAGTCTAAATTCGTAAATGTTTTCAGTAGAAGTATCTTTGGAATAACAAAAGAAAAACCTGGCGATGTATTCTGCACCACTCTTTTAGTTTCATTTCCTAGCAGGTTTCTATGTATTTCAAAATATGTTCGTAAAGAAAATGTTGGGAATTTCGTGGAAAAGGCATTGGTGAAGATAAATAGACGGTCCCCTTCCGCTTGCTTCTAACTTCTCTTTAATGGCTCTTTCTGAAATTGAGATTGTTCCTCTTTAAAGAGTTTTTGAGCGACATTGTTTCACGGTAGTGAACCATGAATGGAATTTACCTTCTCCCAATCTAATTGCCCATGCTAAGAAGAAATGAGTTATGGGAGAAAAAGAATGCCATTATGGCACTTAAAATCTTTCTTTTTTTTTCTTGTTCTGCTGAAATTACTATCTCAATTTTGAACCAATCATCGCTTTCTGTTAGATAACCTTGCGTTATAGGCACCGGGGGCTCAGGTGACGTTATGTCGTTAGTTTTAGGAATAAACACACACAATCCCCCTTCATTATTGTGATGAATGTGGCGATTGTCTAATATGCGTGAGACAGTTTGGGAAAATTATAATTTTTTGACTAATGTTGCATATCGAATTGCGAATTACTGCATTTGTTTGGATGTCATTAATTTTAAAAACCGATTGCTTTTTCACTCTCAAAATCTGAAGCATTGAGATAAGATGCTAAAGATAGTTATTATAAATAACCTATTATAATAATTTCAAGCAAATTTCAACATTAAGTTATAATATGTATTACTGGGCATTGTTCTGGAGGTTTTCACTATAGAAATTGCATTTCTGCGATTCGGATTGTGTGGCAAATGTTTGCGAAGTTAGCTACTTTTATATGTGATGGCAATTACGTCGGCAAAATTCAATAAATAATTCTGTCCTGGTTTAAATACAAATATTTTTGCAATCCAAGTATGTTAGTTTGATAAATTCGAAAAAATAGAGGATTATATAATTTACATGCGCAAGACTTTACAACAGATCCAATTTTAACTGAGCTAAAGAACTCGCACACCTGAAATCGACCAGAAATATTTTTCTCTTTTTCCGCTAACGACAAATCAAAACTTCAAATATTGGAATTCTGATATGGAAGTACAGAAATTGTTTTCTCAAGCGGTACTCTGTAAATCATGCATGATGTTTGTTGCCGTCCTGTGATTTAATTTTTTCCCCGACAGCTAACTATTGATTATTTGAATTTTTCATCGTAATGTTTTATTTGGAAAATCTTTTTATTTATAAATATAGATAAACATTCTCTCCCACAAAGAAACACTTAAATCCGATATTTCCGTTCAAATATTTCCAACAGACTTTTTTTTACACAGAATACCGAGATTGTTTAAAATTCGTGCATCTTTTTAAATGGAATGATTGCAAAATTTAGGTTTTAAGGATGCATTTTAATTGGGCTTTGCGTCAAGAATAAATTGTTTTATTCCACAGTTTCCTTCCATTAAATATTTTCAATAAAACGAGTTTGTGTTCCTTGACAAATTCGTCAAAACACCAAGATATAATCAACTATCTGTCACCTCTTATAAAAACTAACAAAAAAAAAATTAGTGAATTTCTTAATATTAAATTATGCATTACTTTTAATAAATATCTTTGTTTTTTCACTATGTCTCATTTTATTTGTATGGTTTGTTACATTGCTTGACAGATTTTTAAAAATTATAGACATCATAATTCCATTTAAAATTAATTGACTCGCATTAAATAAAAGAACTAACATCATATTCTGTCTTTTTTAAAAAACCATTAAAAAAGCATATGTCCCAATAGTTTTTAGTCTCTGCACACGCTTCTCAGAATTAATTTTTAGATGCATTAATATCCTGTCATTTCTGTCAGCCAGGATTCAAGCAGAGCCGATGTTGATGAAATGTCCGTACCGAGTTATTTGATTTCTGCGCACACGAGGTGTCGGAAAATATCACCTGCCACGCATGATATACTCGCCCCCCATTCATATAAAACACTTCGAATGCACATTCCCGCCCATTTCGCGACTTTTCTAGCCGTTTGTTGCATCTCTGACACTCTGCTCCGGGTAAAATCATAAATAAAAAATTACTAAAACACAATTAATTGCGTGAGAAGTAGTTATTTCATACGTGAGCTTTCGAATGCCGCTACAGAAATTAAAACAACACTCGGCAGCCATAATTGACGCCAAATTCGCCACAAAAAATTATCGTCTGGTCCGAGAGTCACTGCCACCGCTGCATTCAGCGCTACTAAATTGATTTATTGACAGGTTGTTAGTAGGCGATCGGTGTGGTAATTTGCGTCTAATTGCGGTAATAAAATTTGGCCGCTTTGGCATCTGCCTCATGGGTGGTCCCTTTCTGTGCGGGGCTTTTAAGTGTTTTATTGCATAATTGTGGTGCAGTCAGAGACGGAAAATGGTAATGCCAGCGTTTTGGACAATTGAAGAATCGATAAGATCTAGAGACTGTCTTTGTTGTTCCTTTTGATCGAATTCGACCGCTGGTAGTAATCCTAGAATTCCTTCGAAGAATTGCTAAAGGATGATTTTATTGCAAGCTTGCGTAGGTTAATATTTCACAGAAAATGTCGGAACATATTATAACGCAATAAACAATATCCTTATGAAGGTTTTTTTTTGAACACAAGACAATTATTTCATTATGAAGGGCAATAAGACTTCTAAATAAAGATGTGAAGGATGTAGCAATTTTGTTTGTCTCAAGTTTTAGGCATGTTTAACATATAGAGATAAATTTAGTATCCGAACACGTTAGGAGCAATTTTTTTACATTGTTATATATAAACACCATATGTTTTTTAGATTTGAACTCTAAAAAGGTTAATAATAGAGTATTATTTTTGACTATAAATTATTATGAATTTTCGAAAAACCTAAATTTGTGCTGTTTTTTAGAGGAAATTTTCAAAAGCTTCAAACGTGCTAGAGGTCAAACTTTTGTAATAGTTAAAATAAAACTAATACTAAAATACATACTATGGACTAGTGCTTGTGTTAGAATCTTAACATTCTTTGGATAAATAAAAATTTTAAAGCTAATCGAACAATCATTATAAGATTTTCAGCAAATTTTTTTGTCATTTTTCAAATAAAAGACCATAATTAAAAATATTGCTGCAATATACATTATTCTAGTACATTCACTAGAGAAGCATTTGAAGAAAGTGTTCACAAAATTTCAGAACAATCGAATGATAATATCTTGAGTTATCATGTTTGAAGTGTGAAAATTATAAAATCGAGTTTTGAGAAATCAAATTTTAGTTTTGCCACACGCTTAAATTAAGTATCTAAACTTTAAAAACATTCCTAAAAATATACTAACATAATATTAACTTGAAAAAATGCAGTTTAAAAGAGGTTTTGACAGGTTTCTGTCCCTTAAATGACACTTCCGGTTTTCGGTTTGTTATAAAACAATTAATATCTCGTGTTCTAATTAACGTACCGATAAAAGTAAATATGTTTTAGAAAGGAAAATGAACTATCCAAAACATCAAAAATAAAAATGGGAATTTTGGCCGAAAATCGACTTTTCAACGTGTTCGGATACCTTAATTCATTGTTGACGTGTAATCTGTGATGTCTTTGCCATTTGTTCCACTTGCATGTTTTTGAAAAATTACATTTCAACTTGGATGGCACGCAATATGTATGATATAAATCAATTAGAATAAAAGTATACATATAATGTATTACGTCTTTGGTTGCTAACTTTTCTCAATACGAATTGCTTTAAATCATTTACCTTACAAATAGAAAAGTAGAATCTCTTATACGGTTTCTCCTCGCCGAAATTTTTCTGGGTAATTGAATACATGTTTCTAGAACTTACCTGTTGTTGGTGCTATTCGTAGAAATTGCGGCATGCGAAGTCCATTGGTCATATTTCTCGATACACAAGCCGCAATAAAATAACGTCGAAAATCTTACAGATTATTTAAAATTAAACACATGCACGTAAATTTATATTTCAGAAAAGCAAATTTAAGCAACATTTTAAAATTTCCGTGAATGTTACCACAAACAGTTAACCATTTCTTGGTACGATGACATACAACTTCGAATGTCTGTTCGTTTATCAGATTGTCGCCGGAGAATAAAGTCACTGCGTTCACAATGAAGCTTCATAACACGTTCTGGCATCTTGACAAATTTTATGGAAGCCTGCATCAGAGCCGGCCCGAACAAAAGCGGAGCCTGGTGCAAAGTTGATTTGCGGGGCCTTGAAACAAATTTCTTGCAATAAAATAATTTATTGCTTTTTATTTCATTGCGCACTTTTGGTACTGTTAGGACTAAAAGAACACATGTAAATGATAAGTAATAAAATTATTTTTACAAAGTTAATATCTCAATCACACCGAAAATCGTTAATAAATCAAATAACGATCATAATTGCTTCATAAATACAATTTGATATGCAAATTCCTAGAATAAGTTCACAATATGTGATTTTTTTTTTTTTCATTTTTTCACATGTATTATAGCAAATTCGTCCATAATATCACCACGGTTTAGTTTTTTGTTTTAAAAAAATTCGATAGATAAAATGGGTAAGCAAATCAATGGTTCCTCACTAATTTTATAGATCTGAAATAATATTTTTACTACTTTTAATCTTGAGGAAGATCTTTCTCCAAGACTACTGGTAAGGTCAATATAATTTTTAGAACAGAAGCAAAATTTGCATACAATTCGAATAAATTATTTTTAAATAAATATTATAATATTGTCTCCTGGAAAACAAAACTTGACGGTAAATTTTGACTACGTTAAATATATCAATGTAATTCATTTTCAATGGTTTTGCAAAATCATTCAGCGGTGCGGGGCCTTGTGCGCTCGCACCGTTCGAAACCCCCTCTGGCCGGCCTGGCCTGCATCAATCCATGCAATTTTCTTAGTCTGCATATTATCCCCAACTTCATCCTCTCCTTTCTTCTCATCATCTTTCTCCTTTCCCAGTACATTATCGAGTTGATATCAGAGAAAGTGTGACGGGAACAGAATAGTCTATATCCACTCGAGCGTACGCCCCTCCAGTTTCGCAAATCCATTACCTTTCGTATTTAAATTTATACCTTCAAAAGTGTTTATTGCAATGAAAGTCAGTGTAGCCCTAGAATCAAAAATTTTTTTACAACATTTTAGATTTTTATACGTTTTGATTTTCCATGTTCTTATGTAATCGACCATTTTTTAATGTCTTTTATAGGTTTTAATTTTTGTACTCTGTTTTTGGCGCCGTGTTTGGATTTATTTTTATCTTAAGTGTTGCAATTTATTTTTTATCTCGAGTGTGTATTTACGTTTTAAACTCTTAAACTCCTGGTGTGTTTTTAGAAGTTGCGTGTTTTGACTTTTTAACCCTTGCCTTTTGGAAATGGTCTTTTAATTTTTTAAAAAGACTTTTAGTATCGTGGTGTGCTTTTGTGATTATGTGTTTTCGTTTTTAATTATTTATACGTTTGCAAAAGTTTTATGATTTTGTGTATTCTCTGCGTTCAACTTTTTGTTTTCCAGTGAATTTTTTTTGTGTGTGTTTACTCTTTGTGTGTTTATGGCACTCTGTTAATGGAGTTTTCTCTGTAGTGTGCTTTTCTTTAAATAAATAATAAATGTAAAGCCGCTAGCGGGGATGACATAAAATGCTAATACGCCCGAAATTTCCAACGTTCTTCAGATCCATTAACTGTATTATTATTCAATCTGGACAAATTGATATTGTGTGGAAGTTATCTTTTTGCGTATTCTGCAGATGTTCACAATGGTGCGTGTCTCTTTCGCAGGTGCACATCAAATCGGGCTTCATCATGAACGGCGTGTGCGTCCGATGGCGCGGGTGGCTCGACATCGAAAGGCTGGACGGGGTCGGCTGCCTCGAGTACGACGAAGAGAGAGCTCAGGTGAGAACCTCTTTTGACTATCTGTTCTATTACATTTATAGAGAGATCGCTCTAGCCGTTGGGTATGTGGTAAATCTCAATTTGGCAAGTTATCGCTTCTAAAAACAATTCTAGTTTGGCGACCGTACCGTTTTCTGAAGTCTATCCACTTTAAATTATGCGCTGACGGCGTTTTCTGAAGTCTATCCACTTTAAATTATGCGCTTTGACTTGACTATTTTTCTACGAAAATTTTCATTAATATAAAACACTTTCGTTATTCTGTTCCTAAGCGAGATTTCTCCTAAGGATTTAAAGTCTTACTTGTGCCTAACAAGTGAAGATCAAAATTTTTACAGCTTTACAACTAACAGGAACTTCTTGATATTGGAGCCTGCTATTATATGAACATCAACTTGTTTTCTTTCGTTATACTATATACATTTAAATTGTGGCGCATAATTCAAAATAACAACAAAACTGCAATGTGTTTCATTAATAACATAATCTATATAGCTAAAATAAAAACACTTTTAAGGAAATGCTTCGTGATGTATAATATATAAGAAGAGAAGGAACTTTTACAATCTTTTATCGTGAGAATTTTATTGCATTCTATTCATTTCTTTTATTTCATTCTATTCATTTCTTTTATTTCATTTTATTCATTTCTTTTATTTCATTTTATTCATTTCTTTTATTTCATTTTATTCATTTCTTTTATTTCATTTTATTCATTTCTATTATTTCATTCTATTCATTTCTTCAACTATATTTCATTCGTTTGAAACTGTTGTCCATGGGAATTTTAGCTACAAAGGCCATCTTCCCCTACTTCCAAACTATATTTCATTCTATTCATTTCTTTAACTGTTTTTTATTTCATTCTATTCATTTCTTTAACTATACTTCATTCGTTTGAAACTGTTGTCCATGGGAATTTTAGCTACAAAGGTCATCTTCCCTTACTTCCAAACTATATTTCCTATTCATTTCTTCAACTATATTTGATGCCATCCCGGAGAACTAAATTTGTCGAAAACAATGACAATATGCTTAGAGATGCAATTAAGTAAAATATTTCGTATTCTTAAAATCCAAGCGTGACATTTTAACTTCATTGAAATGGGACAGATATAGTGTAATCCCTTTTGACAGCTTTTTTTCCGTTTTGCATTCCAAAAGGCTCTACTGAAAAAAGTTGCAAACTAGGCCTAGAGAATGTCGCCAATATAAATAGGATTGCACTATATCTGTATCGATTCTTGTCTCTTTTGATGTGTTGACATGTTTGATGCCTGACTATTTTATACTGAGACGAAACACGTAGTCTATTTCTTTGTCAGATCGAGGACGCCATCCTGAGAGAGCAGCTGGAGAGGTACAACCAGCGAGTAAGAGACTTCGAGGAGAAACAGAGGCTCTACCGGTCACAACATGACAGACACGTGGAGGCCGAAGTGGAGGTAAGGACCTCAAGGTACAGAATACGCCATTTTTCTTTTCTTTCGTTGGGTTTGTCGCCCGATTTCAGACGATACCAAACGTCGAGGACAACTCGAGTTGATGCCAGGCAGAAAGCTACAAGTAACCGGTGGGCTCCTACCCCTTCCCAAGGTCCGTGCGTCCACTCCTTTTGTGGAACAGCAAAGAATCGCTGTCGCTAGAGGGTGGGGTGATTCGAACGTTCCGGGAAAATGTCGGTAAAGGCCCGGGAATCAAAGGAAGCGAGGGTCTCGGTGCGGGCCTGTTGTAGATTGTGTGTGTGCGTCGTGGGAACATTGCGTCTGGTCGAATTCAGACTGGCAACAATTCACCATCGACGTAAGTAGGTCGTCGAAAAATTGACCATGGGAACATGGCTTTATGCTTCTTAAACCGGGAGGACGCGCGATGCGAAGAGTAAAGCACAAGGGGGTGTGCGACACCCAATTCGATAATTTCGCTATTCAAGCAAAACTAGCGATATTTTTATGCTATATCTGTTCGAAATAATTCATGAAAACAGTTATAGTTATACTAGAACAAATTTTTAGACGACAAATTAGTAAAAAATATATTATTCAGTGAATTGCGAACACATAAGAAATGTATATTTCTTGCATACCTGTTTTCAACATATTTTAGAGTAAAGAATCGTCAATATAATAATCGTTATACAGTTTGGATAGAAAAATACTGCTTCTATTTTTCTTAGGTACACAGGAAACCATTTTTTTTTAGAAATCCAAATAATAATTCTGATGGGGTTTTATCTTTAGATCCAATAAATTTAGGGCGTGATACCCTTTTATTTTTCAGAATAGTTTCTACAATTTTCAGCTTTTCTTCCAATAATTCTTGTGAAATCGCAGACAAGACATGTACCAGCTGACTATACAGTTACATTACGTCCAGAATAATATAACTTTTGGATCAATCTCTTGACATTTTCACTTACACTATTATCCAGTTTAAAAGTCTTGTACCCGCAAAAATCTCCCTTTTAGAAATATAGAATGTTCTCGAATCCATTTGTTTCCTCTCTAAAGCGTAAATAGCGAGACAACATTATATTCCCTAATACTATCACTCAATTGAACAAATATTCTTGAAACGAGGGCGTTCAAAGGGGTGTGAAAACACCCCTTGTGGTGAATTGCGATGAGAACATAAAACAATTTTTCTTGAAACACATTCCGTCTGCTGAATATGACCTTAAAGGCAGTATGGATTTGACTCATTTCAAATAAAAGGAGGTAAGTATTTTTTTAACATTTAATGTAGTGTGGGGTGTCGAACACCTCCTTGCGCGTCCTCGCGGGTTAAGGATACTCTATTAAGCCTCTTCGACAACCAGGGGCAGATAATATGGTTTTATAATAGAATATTGATGTTTCGAATTATATGATGCCCAAATACTTTGATTACTTTAAAATACAATCGTATCGTGTCCGGGACTATTTAAACAGGAGAATTGCTAACCTTTGCTTTCTGCTTGCTATCAGCTTGAGTTGTCGCTGATTATAATTTCTTGTGTAACTTGTAGTCATAAGAAATTATTACGTTTAGGACAGAGTTTGTTAGACTTTTTTTTCTGATTGCACCCCATTTCTACCTGCACAACACTTCTGCGACTCTATATATGGATTTTCTCGCCTCGTTCCCGACTTGCAAAGATAAATTTGAAAACTGGTCAATATAAACTCTTAGTTAATTATACGTAACAATATGAAATCCTTGTTTTCAGAGCAAAGATAATAATAATAGCTAACGTATTCATATTTTGTGTGTGTGTGATTTAAACCAGTGGTCCCCAAGCCCCGGGCCACGGACCGCTACTGGTCCGTGGATCAAATGGTACCGGGCCGCCCAAGGAACATTAAATTATTTCCATTTTTATAAGCTTTTATTCAACTTGACTGTCTTCCTTCAAATCTTGTGATCGATTTCTTACCCCCAGATGGAACCGTCTCGTTGAAAAGAAGCAAACTCAGGGTTCTCATTGATTTAGCGTTCTAGTGAGTTAAAATGTTAAATCACTTTATATTAATTTTTTGGTGTAACTGTATTTTATTTTGAATATGCTTAAATATTTGTATATTAAAAAACCAATTATTATACATGTCTTTTTAATATTTAAATACAATTAAATAAAAATTATTAAATCAAAACAATCTAAAATATAAACAATCAACGTCCCCTCCCACCAGCGGGCCGCGGTAAAATTATCAAACGTTGACCGGTCCACGGCAATAAAAGGTTGGGGAACACTGATTTAAACCATCAATATGCTGTTTTATTACTGTACAGTGGAAGAAAATTGTCCATTAATTATAACTTGAAGTTAATGTACTTGGGACTTATACTTACTTATTTACTAGGACTTATACTTAAAATACTTACACGTATTTTCTGTGAAAACATACAGCCTCAATGAACGAATTATCTTCGCTGCAATATTTTCATAGCAAGAATATAGTACTAGTACCATGCGCAATTTTTCATACAATTACAAGCCTCTTGATCATTGTGATGTCTCCATAAAATTCGAAGGAATCAAATCTATTATACCCTACTAAATTTGGAAGATTCGAGCTATCGTTCACATCGAATTTTCTGCCGGCTTCCACACAAAGACGGGGGTGTACAGAATTTCTGCCAAAGGGTCATCACACAATTTTACCTCCCTGTAGACCCTCCAAAAAACTAGAACCAACCCACTTCTTTGTCCATCTAACATACGCTCTTTGCGCACGAGGCATACGCATGAAATGCGATACGGGAGCCCCGATTCAAAATTTTTCTCCTCCCCCTTATAACATACAGAGATGGAGCAATTAAAATAGGACTCTAAAATTCCACTTTTTTTATAAATTTTATTTTATTACTTTCCTGGAGAGAATTGGAGTGAATTCAATACTTCTCTATTTGACGAGCGCGAGGGGGTGAACGCGTTTTCCTTTGAATTTCGGAACGACGGTGGTGCTCTGCAGCTGTCTGAGACGCGCGCGCGCACTTTTTCTGGGGCGCACACTCTTTTTTACGCCTAATAGCACCGTTCTGCATCTGCTCACCCCCACCCCCTTGATCTTCATCCATAGACCTCTCCCATTCCCCCCTTCCTATCGCAATAATAGATTGTAAACCAATATACTATTTTAAAGTGACTGTGTTTGCCGCCAGACAAGGGCTGTGTGGACAGAAGTTAAGTGCCTGGAATAAGACACCACTCCAAGCGCATGTTTCGGCCTGGTGCTGGTAACATGCCATTTCTTCATGTTCTTTTCATTCTATTGCCGAATTCTTTTTTTTCGCTTATAAGAAGTATACACAGAAAGTATTGTAATTATCAAAAAATACATTCGCCAGATTGTGATGAATATCCACGTTTTAGATCTCTCTGTGTCCGAAAAGCCATGTTTGGATATGTCTGTCCGTCCGTTTGTGTTGGCATGTCGTGAGTGTTAATTGCAGAGTAAAGCAGATACCAGGCAGTTTAAAATACAAAATAGCTTTAATCCAGTTTACTTAAAAAAAGAAACATGCTGCTGTCTTGCAGCTTACACACTCACTGACAGCCATCCATTCGACTGCTTGTTTAAAAACACAAATGAACAATATATATAGATTGTAACAACCAATCAACTTAGACTAGTGCCGTAACTTCGGCTACGTCATGAAATAAACCAATGAGATACGTTTTATTCAGTGACTGAACAATTTCATTTTGAATTCCAACATTTTGCAGTGAGGCCAAGTGGGGGTTTGAGCATAATATCTTTTTGGTCATCAGTTGTTGAGTCCGCGGTGGTCTGGTCGCTAGGTCTTGTCTTCAAGATCGAAGGCTCCCAGGTTCGATCATTGATTCCGCCGAAGACTCGTCGTGTAAACGTCCTGGGGGACGTCGAAGTTCAAACGTCCTCCCTCTGGTGTCGCGCGGAACTTTGCAGAGGGTGACGTGATAACAACTCGGGTGTCGTCCTCGTAATCTGACCAAGACTGAAGATTACCGGATCCGTCCCAAAGTAGCAACCGTGTCGCTTCAAAACGGCACTAAACTAAATTAATCGCCTTCAGTTACGACCAGTGTCTTAGCAGGGGTAAATGGCGGCACGCACGGCGTTATTTCTTCGCACGCTCATCTTATTTGTCTTTAAAATGAAACATAGACACGCTAATGTTTTGTCTCCATTGCGCTCTCCAAGACTGTCTCCTAGGATATCTATACCCCCTTGCCCTCCCCCCTCTGTTGCTAAGCCAACGGAACGCGATAATTCTAAAATCCAGTCAGCTAGATGGATGAAATTCGATCCTCACTTGTGAGGTTCTTCTCAACAATAATCGCATTTCTTGAATTCTAGTGGAAGAAACCAATAAGATGAGAATGAAACAGGAGAATAAAAATTTAAAAAACTTTCTAAAATTGAAGCAGTGTTGCTGCTGCTTTCTGTTGCACCAACAAAACTGTGATTGATCACATATATGAGCAAAACAAAGGCGAGTAAATTCGTTGTTTCCTACTTATTATTTGGTATAGATAATGCTGCAAAATGTGCTGACAAAACTATACTAATGTTTTCTCCTGCTCAATGTATAATCAAATTTTGAAGAGAAAGGCGAATCTAATTCACTCTGCTAAGTTTATATTTATGGTTTGAAACGTGTCTACGGTTGCAAAAAATAAGATTTCTAACTGAGTGGGAAGTTTTAATAGTGACAAAAGCTTTATTAATTCAACTTTTAACTAACCTTTAGAGATGATTAGTTCCTTATTTTATCCTTCGTTGAATATTTTTCCAAAGTATCTTACTAACGGCAGAAAACATCTGCTCATGTTTGACTGAACACGCGGTTAGACTACCGCTGCCAGTTTTTTATCAAGATACTGTTGTACACTTTTTCCTAGCTGAATAATGTAATGTACGAAAAAGGAGGAAATGTCCACCGTCCTTACAAAGAGTGGGAGGGAAAGTTCTGAAAGGTGAAGTAGTTTGTATACAGATAACTCTTCGTTTTGAATTGAAAACTCGATGGTAACTCCTGAGCTGGGACGATCCCCCGCCGATAAGAGCTACGAACAAGATGGTTGCGATAGACGTTTTACCGATGAGCACTGAACGTTTTGCGTAAAGCGAAATCTTGGAAAGATTGCCTGCGCTATGAAGAGTTATTACAGGGTGGCCAATTATTGAGTTGATGTGAAACAAAATTTTCAAAACTCCGAGTTCAAAACTTTTATTCAAATTTAGTAACTGCAGATATTGATCAGTTTATGATTTCATCGTTCGGATATGCTTGCCATCAGTAGCTGGACGTGGCGCGAAAATCCTGTGAAAATGGCCGAAGTGTCGAGACATCGACAACACCAGTCTCCTGAACTTTCAACTCTATTGTTATAACACTTGGACTGGTTGTCTTCAGTTTGTACTGGCTCAAATTTCCCTGGTTCAGCAATCAGGCTTGTTATTGCTTGAGTAGGGTCTCTAATGATCGATATAGCTCAGAAACGCTGTTTTCTTGACATTTTCAACGAAAAAATGAACAAGAGTGCATGCTCAAAGAAAATCCCAATGCATCTGCCAAACCGCTTGTTTTAACTGAATCTCACCAACTGTTCAAAAGTCGAGTTTTTTTTTTTTTCCTATATAGCTCAATAATTGTCACCTGTGGCTCAAACTCTTCAAATTTACTGCAGTCGGAGCTGCAATAAAAATCTGACACCGTTTAAGAAATAGCTTTTGTCCTCGAAAAAGTAAGTTTGATTTTATTAAATTTTTAAATGTGATTTTACATCTCGATCAGACACATCCTGCATTGTAGGACTCACGAATTTTGATTTATAAATAAATAGTTCATATTGAAGATATTAACTAGGTTTAATTTTTAAAAAGTTAGTAAAAAAAAGCATTGCAAGTCTAATAATTTAACTATGTTGTGTATTAAAGACAATAATTTTCGTGTTATACCCGAAACCAATCTGATATCGGTCTAAAATAACATTCTATATGGGTGATTGTCTCCAGATGCCTTTGGAATTCCAGATTTTATTTTCTCAATTTCCGATTTTTCTAGAGTTCACTATTTGTCTTAACCTTTGTTTCAGAACAAATATATAATTAGATGTTGTATCAAATATATAATATGGTAAATTAGTGGAAATGCAGTCGTTTTAAAATATGCGTGTGTGTATGTGTAGCACATTAATAATTTGAATCATTGAAATTATTTTCACACACACTAGTTTTCAGGATTTTAAAGACCTGCAATCACCCTGTCATTTTAGCAGATATAAAATTCCTTCATTGACAAAAAAAAAACCATTTCAGTTCAGTTCACTAGTTAGTAAAATATTGAAAATTTTAACATTCTAAACTTATTAATGTTTTGCTGTTTCTTCATAATCTTTTCATGTTCTTCAGACCACGTAACTGGAACGAAAGTAATACTTG
>BGPR01030002.1:0-18938 GCA_013235015.1 Araneus ventricosus
TCTTTTTCGTTAGTTAAACAATCCATTTTTATGTGTTATAATTTTAAATTATATCATTTACAATTTTTTTTTGCATACTGAACATTGTTTTTGTGTCTGAAATTGAATACAATAAACATTCATACAACCATGGAAAGTAATTTGAAAAGTGGGCTCTGTTGTGTAATAAAACAATATTTTGCATTAACCTGTTTTTATTGTTTTTATTTGAAACATTACACATATTCACTATATAACAGTGTTACCCAATGTGGGCAAAATAATATAGAAAAATTTTCATTCAAATCATTTCGTACTTGAATTTCAATTCGCCATCATATTTTTGAAAATTCACTTACTGTATTTCTCAACAATATCCTAGTAATTTCTTTCTAAAACCGATCATTTAAGTTTCTTCAGTGAACAATTCAATTTTTGCATTTTTAGTAATGGTTTGATAATTTGCCTTTTAAAAAATCTACAATTAAAAAATTGAATTGATGCAAATCCTATTCTAATCACATTTTCATTTAACTTGATAATTTATCTATTTATTCAGAAGAGTGTAGTTGTCTTAGAAATCTTTTTATAGCATTTATTAATAGCTATTAAGCTAAAAAAAAGTGAGAAAATATTATATAAATAAATATCAATGTAAATCTTTTTTCTTATTTTCACATTAAAGGTATATAGTTTATTTATTTGAGAAAATTAACTAGCAAGAAGATTTAAGTGGGGTTTACACGCGAACAGTAAAACCGACAGTAGGATGTCGCTGTCAAGTTTGGACAGAGGCTTGCCGTGGCCCGGTTAAAACTTTTATGATTCTGCAGATGCGTCATCTCTTACTGTCGGTTTTACTGTTCGCGTGTAAACCCCGCATTACTTTGTTAGTATTTATATTTTATTTTATAATCAGTAAGAAAATACATTGAATAACTAGATTTTAATGTATTGTACAGTCATGCAATAAAAACAAAAAAAAGTTGATCTATAATTAGATTTCAGTGATTCAGAAATCAAGATAATTTTAAAACGTTCTAACAATTATTTTTAGTGTTAATAAATACAATCGAAAAGTTATACATAATTTAGAATATACTAAATTTCAATAAGATTGTTAGCTGAAGAATTATTCTAATTAATCTTTTTTTAGAATTAACATGTAAAACATTAATACTCTGAGGGACATGTGCCAGTGGATGTGACGCGTTCATGCAATTAGCATATGATAGGTATTTTCCATCCTCACCATCTTTGATGAACCATATATGCAAAACATTCAATTACAGCAAAAAGAAGGTTTTGAAAGCTAGCAGACTGTTTCATTATATTTTTTAAAGGGATAGAAAAGTAAAAGTTACTTAATTTTTCATGAATGCTTGCCATTTCTCATCATCATACCCAATTTCTTTGATGTATGGTTCCTTTTCAACAGCAAATAAAAAAACATTCTTTTTTTTTGTTACTTTAAGTCATCTGGTGACACAGTATGTAATATAATTTAAACATTTGTGCATTCGTGTATTTTTATCAATATAATGCTGTATAATACGACTGGGAATAATAATAACCTTAAAAGCTATTGCTATATGTGTTCCAAGTTAGCAAAGCAATTTTGAGATGTGTATTAAGTATACTTAGTTATATCCTACACAAAGCTTTCTAAGTTAAAAATGGTTTGCTGTGTGAAATGCAATAAAATTAAAGTGCTGATAAAAAATATTTAGTCTGGTTAATGTTACACTATTTTATTATTACAATATTATATATAATTTCTCATTACACATATTACAATGCTAAACTAATTTATTTGCTACTAAAAGAATGTATAATATACATATTATAAATAAAAAAGTATCTGTGTATATAACATCTTATTTCTGTAAATTTAAATTGCATTTTAAGAAGTTATTTCTCATTTTTATTAATAACTTAGAGTTTTCCAGATAAAAATGAAACTTTTCATATTCTTTTGTATAAATAAAATAAAGGAAATTTATCTGATAATATTGATCTTTAAATGAGGTAATATTTTATAAAGAATATCAACATGAGAATAATAAAAGTAAGCACAGTAAAAAACATGCTTAAATGAAGAAGGAATTGTACCACCAGGACATTTGCATTTAGCACCAAGAATCTGAAATAAAATACAAAATCAAACTGAGTATGTAATTCAATTAACCATTTATTAACTGGCATCCAACATATAGTTGATATGCACATCACAAGGATAAACATAACATCAGCTGTTTAAGATTGAGCGCTGGGTGTCGCCGGATGGTCATGTGTCGATGGATGTGACGTCACATGCATAAAGTCTATTAACGTTACGGAGAGACCCTCAATAGATCCGCAGAAGGCTCTAATCGCCGCCATTTTTGATTTGTCACGTGACCGTGAATTGACCCCATTACTTTTAAAATGGGACAAAATGTAAGTAAGTTAATATTTTGCTATTTAATGCTGCAAGTTATTATTTTTCAACAAACATTGACTGTTTTTCAGGTTTAATTTTGTTTATGAACGTTAACATTTCAACATTAGGAAAAAGGCGATATAGTTTACTTTAAAGTGCGAGTTCTATATATAGTAAAAAGATGGAGAATTTTTCAAATTTTTTTTATAAAATAAGTTAGTTGTTTTACAAATTATCATTGATTTATTGAATTATTGAAAAGAAGGGCGGTCTAGAAGATGCTATTAAAAATCGGATGTTTTTTAAAACAGAGACAAAGATTATCTGTAAGTGTGCTGTACATCTTCGCAGGAAACTTGTTTTGCAAGTGGGTTGGTCGATTATGCATTGTTATTTTGCAGAAATTTTGCTGCAAAGTTGTCCCATCAAATTTGTCATGACAAGCTAATATCAAGAAAATCAAACTTGCTACAAGTGTACATGCTATCTGGGATGAGATAACAAGATCGAAACCTGACTCCTTCGATAAACTACCACCCCACACCAGCGGGAAGACATTTCCGACTGGTAAAGCCATAAACTCTGTCTTGATTCAATTTTTTAATCAAAATATAGTGGAGTCTCGTTTTAGTTCGGAAACCACTAATGCTGTGAAACGTATTTATTAATGGGTGGGACGCATATAAGAACCAATGGGAGTGTTCTTCACTCTACATTCAAGTTCATCTGATGTTTAACTTCGTTGAACTACTATCCAGATAGCAATTTCAGTTTGCAGCAATCTTGCTCTGCAAACCTGCAAGCTTGCTGCAAATTTGACATGGCAAGAGTGCAAGCTTGAAACAAGTGAATCACTACGTGTCGAATTTGCAGCAAGCTTGTTGCGTCAAACACATTGCAAACTATAGTAGCAAAAACACAGAGCGCAGACGAACCTCAGATTCGAACTCCCGACAACCTGCCGTCTTAACCACTGAGCCAGCAGGACTCCGATCGCGGAAGACAGATTCCGCTAATACATCGTGCATCTACACGTTTTATTTTAAACTGTCTTCTTGATTTCATTAATTTTTTAAGTTTTGAGTTGAGAATATGATTTGAAGTCAAAGGGAGAGCGATTTTCGCTAATAACTACTTTTTGCTAGTGGAATAAATGATGAAATTAGGGTTCAAAACCCAGATAGAAAAGAAGGTTGCTGAAAGGTTGTCATTTCACTTTCCATAGGCTGTCCGCGAAAGCATTTCCGCGCAAACCATTTCGGAAACCATTGCAGCAAGGTGTATATAGGAAAGCTTTTTATGAACTACCTCACTGACAAGGTTTGAGCGACAAGTCCTCGAAAGTATTTCCGCGGAAAACGTTTTGGAAACCATTCCCACAAAATTGACGTAGGAAAGCTTTTCATGAACCACCTGATCCATCGTGAGTCCCCCGGGCGGTATAGTGGTTAGTGCGCTTGCTTTCCAACTCTATGAACGCAGGTTCGTTTCCCGACTCGGAGGAATTTAAACTTTAGTCACAATCTACAACGAAATCGTACGAGTAAGTTCAATTAAAAATTAGATTAATCAAATTAATCGAAATTAATAATTAAGCTTTTAATAATTAGGATTCCTAATTGGTCTAATTAATTGACATTCCAGATAACTCTAAGTTGGACCAAGATGACGTCAGAAGAAGGGGATAAAAAGGGGTTGCACCCCTCTGTAGGAGTACGGCTTTGAAGAGCGAGTGAAAAAGGGGGGGGGGCTTCTCCGTAGTAGTACGGCTTCGGAGGGGGGGTTCTATTTTGTCCGCCGAAGGAGGGCTCTTAACAACCTTTTGAAAGACCTGAAACAAGCTTGAGGAAAGCCTGAAACAAGCTGGTAATAAAAGCTTGGGTAAATCTTACTAAAAACCTTACAGAAAACATTGTTTCTTGTTGATTAGCGAATCTTTCCGCTAGCTTGCCGGAAGGTCCAACCCTTGTCATGGAAACCTTTGTGGCAACTCTTTACCCTTGCTAACGACAAGGTTCCCAAAATCTTTTAGACAAGCTTTCTTTGCTGTCTGCGAAGTAATTACTTTTAAAAATATGGGACACAAAGTAAGTTAGTATTTTTCAACAAACATTGACTGTTTTTTAGGTTTAATTTTGTTTAGGAACGTTAAAATTTCAACAATACGAAAAAGGCAATATATAGTTATCTTTAAAGTGCGAATCCTATGTTTAGTAAAAAAAATGGAGAATTTTTCAAAAGTATTTTTTTGTATCTAGTTAGTTTTCAAATTATCATTGATTTATTGAATTATTAAAAAGAAGAACGGTCTAGGAGACGCTATAAAAATTAGCCAGATATATACAACTGTATCCAGGTCGTGGTGTGTAAGTGTGCCGTGTCAACTTTACAGCAAACTTGCATTGCAAGGAGGGTGATCGATTATGCTTTGTTACTTTGCAGGAAGTTCGTTGCAAAGGTGTCGCGTCAAGTTTGTCATGACAAGCTAATATCAAGAAAAATCAAACTTGCTGCGAGTGTACATGCTATCTGGGTACGTTCAAAAAGTTCCGGAACTTATATTATTGCGGAAGAATGAGCACAGATAGAAAATGTCTAGTTGGTGTTTTCTTCGAAGAATCTAACCTGTGCAATTAGGCATTTTTGCCATGGCTCATACAAAGATGCAAATGCGGATTGCAAGCCTCCTATTGGCACATTCTCCTGTGTCTTCATCCCTGCATTTCTTCGGAGCTTGAGAATTGTTGCCTCTTAGAAAATTCTTCATTCTTCAAAAGAAAATATATAAAGGGAATATGAAAGAACCGGACGGTGATGTTTTGACAGGAAATTTAACACCAGGAGGAACTGTGAAGCAGTGCATTATTTTACTGAATCATTCCATGATTTAGTCTTCCAGAGTTCAGTCACTTGCATCTCACCGAACCATGTAGACGTTTAACGTCAAAAAGTTCTGAAATCTCAGTAACAGTTTCTCGATGGACGTATCTCACAATTTCTTTTATGATGGCGATTTGTTCATCCGCTATGGATGCTGATGGCCTCCCTGACCTCTCATCATCCCCGATACTCTATCGACCTTCTTTGAACCGTCAATGTCACTCATAAACTCATTGCTATTTTACCGCAAGCTGACTTAATCATTTGAAAAGATTTTTCTAACAAGATACAAAGTTTGATTCTTGAGCGCTATTCAAAATCTTTTCCCTGCTATGGGAAGTTTTGAGGGCTTATAATCACAAGCTACACGCCTGTGTTGTACGTATTTGAACTGGATGAAACCAGTTCTGTCTAGTCGGTGTCACATGATCCCAAACAGCACGCACATTTGCAACAAGTTTGATTTTTTCTTGATATTATCTTGTCATGGCAAACTTGACGCGGCAAATTTGCAACAAACCTCCTGGAAAGTAAGATAGCATAATCGACCACCCCACTTGCAGAACATGTTTGCTGCAAAGTTGATACGTCTCACTTACACACCACGACCTGGATACAGTTGTATATATCTGGTTTTGATCTTTGTCTCTGTTTTAAAAAATATCAAATTTTAATAGCATCTCCTAGACCGTCCTTATTTTTATTAATTCAATAAATCAATGATAATTTAAAAAACTAACTAGGTCTTTTTTATATAAAAAAATTACTTTTGAAAAATTCGCTATCTTTTTACTAAATATAGAACTCGCACTTTAAAGAAAACTATATATCGCATTTTTCTTAATTTTGAAATTAAACTTAAAATACTTTCAATGCTTGTTAAAAAATAATAACTTATTTTGTGTCCCATACTTTTAAGAGTAATTACTTTTTAACCCTAATTTTATAATTTATTCCACTAGCAAAACGTAGTTATTAGCGAAAATAGATCTCTCTTTGACTTCAAATCATAGTCTCAACTCAAATTTTTTAAAAATTAATGAAATCAAGAAGACAGTTTAAAATAAAACATGTAGATGCACGATATATTAGCGCAATCTATGTTCGGCAATCGAGGTCCCGCTGGCTAAGTGGCTAAGGGGTCTATTCTGGTACCCCCGGTTGGGTTGGGAGACGTCACTTTTTTCCGGGGTTAAATTAGGGGAAAAATGGAGGCTCCCAACCCAACCGGGGGTACCAGAATAGACCCGTAAGGCGACAGGTTAGGAAGCGATTTGTCGGAGGTTCGAATCCAAGTCTTACTGTTTTACTATAGTTTGTACTCTGTTTTTGCTATAGTTTGTAATGAGTTTGAAGCGACAAGCTTACTGAAAGTTCGACGCGTGGTGACTTCGTCGTTTGGAATAACTTGTTTCAAACTTGCACTCTTGCCATGACAAACTTGCTGCAAGCTTGCAGAGCAAGATTGCTGCAAACTAAAATTGCTATCTGGGATATCCTTTTGTTTTCCAGAGTGAAATGATGTAATTCATTCACATTTGGAAAATATTTTTAAAGTTTCGGAACTTTTTGAACGTAGTTGCGCATACATAACAATCAAGAAGGTATTTTGGAGCAGCACCTCTTCCCGTTGACCGATATCGTCCAAAATTTGATACTGATCTGAAGTTTTGTCACTCAGTGCGAGATAGAGAAAATTTTGTAAAGATCGCATACTAAAATTGATACATTTAACTTTATTCAGGTTCACATAGCAGTTAGTATATTCAGGTAACTTTTCATCAGGTTCACATCCCCAGTAGCACAGAAATATCATATAATTTTTGCACAATGTTATACAATATTATGAGCACCGAGGAACAACGAATACCGTAACAGAGATACTAAATTTTCAGAAATAATATAAAAACAATGCTTTTTTATAAAAATCTTCATTTTAACTCAGGCTATCATTCGATTGGAGGTTTTATTTCAAAAAACTCCAATGGAACAATTATTCTTTAAGATGCTGAATACTATATCATACTATACAATGCAATGCATAGAATATTTTAGTTTCTACATTTATCAGCATTGCTCAATATTTTAAGGTGGAGTTATTCTTACCGTCGACAGATGGCAGCATGATGATACTTTAACACTATATTAATCAACGTTGAATCATATGTCCGAAAAAATATTTTACAAAATGTTCATTTGAATAATAATGTTTACACAATCTTTTTATTTTACTGTATATAAAAGGCGGCCAGATTCAGCTAATGAAGTTAACCATAAAACAGCTCTCAAATATGGATTATCTATTGTTCTGTAAAAAAATGTGAGTGTTATTCTTATCGCAAAACTATGCACGCGATTTATTGTTGCGAATCTTGTATTTGATTTTCAATCAATACTATAATTATAAATGTTAAAGGCGTCTCGTAATACATTGAAAGAGGAATAAATAAATTTCAAAATTATTTTAAAGCCTTTCAAACATTTTATTATAAATACTTTTAAACCTTATTGCCTTAATTTATTAAATTAGCAAACTTAGATGTAAGAGCTAAAGTTTCTTCCTCTTTGACTTCAAATTTCAGTTTGAACCCCAAATTGTAAAGATAATTTATAATAAATTAATTGTTTTAATTTCGTAGAGATCCGAACTCTGTAACTACATTTTATTATCATCATTTACGCTTTCTGCTGCAAGTCTCGGTGGTTCAGTGGTAAGGTGCCGGTTTGGTATGCGGAAGGTCCCGGGTGCAAAGCTCGCTGTAAGTAGATGTGTTCAAAAAGTTCAAAAAACCCAGAAGTTCAGCACTTTGGAATTAAGTGATTAATATTTTTCCATGCTTCTAAAAAGTATTTTTAAAATATTCAGTATAGTGTTATATTATTCAATATTATATAATATTATTCAGCATAGTACAATATTATTTAATATGGTACAATATTATACAGAATTATATGACATTATCCAATATTATGAAAAAAACCTTGTACAATATTGAAAAAGTCTTACATGTTACACTATTTCAATATTGGGGAAAATAGTGTACAATATTACTTTTTCGAATTTTATGATATTAGACAATATTATGTGCTACCTGGGATATTCATGAATAGACAGGCAGATAATCCAACAATGGATTTGGTCCAAAATTTGATTCACAACTAGAATTCTGTTGATAAAACCAAATGCCAAATTTCATCGATTTAGAAGTTTGAATTTTTTTTATTTGTCGTGTTCACATTTACATGGATAGACAAACAGACTTCCCGTTGACGGATTTCATCTAAATTTTGATAGAAATCTACAATTTTGGTATAAAGACCGCATACTAAATTTCATTCTTCTTACTCTTTGGGGGATTTCTTTTAGCTGAACACGACGACTTAAAACAACAAATTTTTCATGAGGAAATGGCTTTACGCCCTGAATTCTCTTTTTTACAATGATGGTTAGAGTAACCATCATTAGAACCTGTTACCTACTACTGGTAAGAGGTAAATCAGACGAGAGAACACTATTGAGGAAAACGCACACTTGCCTCCGCTATCCAGGCCATCCATCTCCCTCTGCGAATAGCCACTTTTCCCCACAGAAAACGATGGGGAAAAGTGTAGTACCGTGAAGAACATTTCAAAGCTAGTCAGAGGTCGCCGTTATCGCCTGTGTGTGTCTCATCTGGAAGTGAATATATAAATACTGTTGTTAAGATAAAATTCAGATTTAATATGCCTAGCCTCTGCTCTGTCCCCTGTTGTACAAGCAACTACAAAAAAGGACAGAATGTTTCTGTATTCTCATTTCCCTTCAGCGAAGGTATTAAACAAGCTTGGATTGCAGCGATTAACCCGAAAGAATTCATCCCAACTAAACATAGCAGAGTAAGTCAGCTTTCTTTTGTGCAATTTTGATTTAATTTACCGTTTTATGTTGAAAAAATTTGTAATTAACTATCATTCGCATTTATTATTTTACTCATTTGTTTGCATGATTAATTGCTTGCACATAATACTTCCGAATTCTTTGTTGATGTTTTCCTGATTTAACTTGTGTCTTTGATTGTTTATCAAGATAACGAAGTCTTGTATTTCTTATTACTATTCAAAATTTGCTCTATTTCTTTTGTCCAGAGTTTTTTTTATATCTATTTATGTGGGGCAAAATCTGAAGTATACCTAATTTTTGTTCCACTTATGTAGGTCTGCATCAAACACTTTCCATTCCTTTTACATTTAGTGCTGATGTAACAAATTAAAGTTTTCAGTGTAAATATCAATAAAATGTGTTTTCAGTAGTAAAATATTTTTAAGAAATTTCACACTTATTTTCTCCCTTGACTTGTTCCTGGTGTTTAGTTGTCTTAATTGGATGAGAATGAGAAAAAGTTTTAAATATTTTGTTAATCAGACTTTGCAGCTTACACTGACATTTTATCCACTTCATGAATGCTGCATTTTTATTCTTAATTTCTGGGTATTAATAAACTGTTTTGATGTATGTGAACCATTAAACACTTGTAGAAAATATTTTGATATGCTGTAGGACTCTTAAAATCTAATTCAAAATTGTATTATTGAATCATTGTAAAAATCCATAGCAGTATAAAAAGTTTCAGCCTATTCTTTTGTCTCGTATTATTCTTTCTTAACCACTCTGTATTATTAATAACTGCTCTTTCTTACATTTACAATTTTCTATGTTGTAATATTTTGTTTTATGTATTATGTTGATTTTTATTTGAATAGAAGCAAATCTTTTATTGGTCAGATAAATTTAAAATATCCATATTTTTTTGCATGATGGACAATATGTTAAATTATGTTTTATACATAATGGAAAAGAGTTATATTTTGCAAAAGGTTAGTTTTTGTAATATTACCAACCGTATTCCTTCTTTGATAATATGTGTATAAACACTTTTGATATGCATTGGGAACAGTATATTCTTTACTCGGAAAGGAATCCAGATAATTGTGTTTGTATTTTATAAAGTGTTCTGTGGTGTGTTCCCAAGTTAATATATCGATTCTCATTTATTGAATATACAGTAGAGTTATTCATTACATAGTTCATTATGAGATTTCATTAGAATTTATAGTAATTACTTTTTAGTGGGAAAAAATAATGTGCTTCGTATTTTTATTTATAAATGCTTCAAGTTGGAAATTTCCTTAAGAAAATCACTTGAATGTATAATAAACATTGATTCAAATGCTCAGGCGGAAGTTGGCCCAAAATATAACAGTTTCATTGTTATTCTATACAATAAGACCATAATGAATCATTGTCCCTTGGAATGTAATATTTTTCTCTATGATGTTAATAGGTAGCTTTAATTGGAATTCAGAAAATAAATTCATATAGTTGCATGAAAAAAATTAAAATATGATTGCTTTATTTGTACAAATCTTTATGAAATTAGATGCGTTTTGTGTGAAAGAAAATAAAGGGAATGGGGTAGTAAAAGAAACTTTGAAATAGTTTTAAATTAATGATATACATATTTTTTAAAAATTAACTTATTAACATAAAAGTTATTTTACTTTGTAGCAACATTTCATTCTGAATCTCCTTTCGCTCAAATTTTAAATGTAGGACCCAAATGTGCTGCTTGTAAAAGTACACAAAACAATCAAATTCAAAATATTCTAAAAACTTGTTGGCAAAACCAAGAAAATTGATTTATTTTAACAATTGTTGTAATGTTTGTTAACTTATGAATTCATAAAGTAACAAATTGTTATAATAAAATAAGTAATAAGGAATATGAAATTACTCTTATGAATGAACATAAACATTATTGCTTTATAATGTTATAAAACAGCAGGTATTATGCAGGTAAGTAGAACTTTAATGCCAACTTATTAAAAAATAAATATTATGTATGTTTCTTTCTCTGTGTCTTGTAATGTCTTGGCCTAGGTGTGACCAAATAAATTCAAGCTTAGTTTGGCCTAAGTACTTTTATTAATATAGCAATAATTAATAGACAGTTCTCGCAGAGAAGTCTTGATTAAATATGATTATTTACAAAGTAATCATTAACATCATAGTTCTAGAACGTCAAAGTTCCATGGCAATTAGTCCCTAAAAAATTGTATTTACAGGTTGGTTGGCTTCCACCTATCAATGTGATTCCGAACCCCGAGACTACCAGGAGTGCTCGCAAGTTCATGAGCCGAGAGTTCGGGGATGCCGATTCCTCGGGTTGCCTACCAAAGTCCGAATTCAGTCGGAACCTTCAATCCGCTGATCACACAGCTCTCTTCGGTCCTCCGGAGCCTGAAACCTCGTTCGAGACTCCTAATCCGTTTCTCTCCGCCGTCCTTCCCTCGAACATCCAGTTTTTATTAACTCCTGAAGGGGTGGGTGAAGTGGTGAAACTCCACCTACCCTTTCCTACATTGGATAATGGTACTCTCGTTGACCAACAGCTCACCTTCCTAGTCGTCAACCCCGATTATGGGAAGGTTCTTGAGTTTTCGCCACCACCGGCCTATTCACGGATGACACCAAAGGGTACCGCTAATGTGTTCGCTGACAGTGATGGATTCCTTGGCATTATGGCAGACCTCTGTGTGAAGCCATTTCTTTGCTCACGTCTCGTTAGCGATGTCCAGATGCAACTGCCCTGCTGCTTACCGCCAATATGAAAAGGGACTGCACTCTTTTCCTCATGGGAACGTTGCTCGCGGGAAGGAAACCTTACAGTCTGTTTTTTTATGTGAAATATCTTTATAATATTGCAATGTAATTTTATCGATGATATAAAATTAACACAAGATCACTTAAATAAATGAACACTTCATATAATTGAAACCTAGTATAATAAATGCATTTTCAATATGGTAATATATTAAAATGAACTGTCAACTATTAAATGTGAAAAAATTGATTTTTGAAATAAAATAGCAAATAATTTAGGGGTAAAAATACATATTATTTATGTTTGACTTCAGTTGATAAATTTTAATTAATTTTTGAATTTGAAACTAAAATGACAGAAAAAAAATTCTACCTCATTTGTGATGAAATAAAATATATTTTGATTCTGAGTGTGTTTCTTTCTCTGTATATGTTTTTGTGTATGAAATATCTTTATAACAGTGCAATGCAATTTTATTCATAATGTAAAATTAGCTCAATATCATTTAAATAAATTATTACTTCATATATTTGAAAGCTAGTATAATAAATGAATTGTTAATTTATTAAAATGAACTGTCAACTATTAAATGTAAAAAATTTGATTTTTGAAATAACGTAGAGTGAAAAATACATATTAGTAATGTTTAACTTCAGTCTATAAATTTTTATTAAATTTTGAAATTAAAATACAGAAAAAATTTCTGTTTCATTTGTGCTGAAATAAAATATATTTTGACTCTGTGTCTGTTTTTGTATATAAAATATCTTTATAATACTGCAATGCAATTTTATCGATGTGTATAAAAACTCGTGTAGAAAAGATGCACAGCAATCAAATATATGAAAATTAAATTCATAATTTGTTGTAGAAGAAGATTTAAATGAAATACTATTTTAAATTTTTCACTTTCTAATTTCCAATTCGGAAATGACATAATGATAATTTTTTCGAAAGTGAATTAAAAAAACACATTTGTAAACATCAAAATACGGTGGAAGCCAAATTTAGTTCTCGGCGACCGTCCATCGTCTTCAGTGACGTCAAAAACAAGATGTGAGGCCTGGAGCTTATGTAGGTACAAAAAATCACATGACATCATATAACCTAACAAAAATAAATAACTTGTCCTATGGTAGGAATGTATAATCCACGATTTTTGAGTAACAAATAGTCTTGCTATTTCTATTTTTAAATATCTATTCCAAATAACTGTTATTTCAATCACACTTTTAATTTTCAAAAAGTCTTATTAAGTATAAGCAAAGTGTTCTAAAAAATTCAAATAAAAAAACTGTTATTACTTCTACTTATTGTTTAACCGCTTAACTTACAAACCCGAGAATACTCGTGCATCGAATTATCGCATTTTTGGTCTTAAAACTAAAATTTAATCATTAATTATCTTTATAATTTTACACAAAAATTACCTAGAATCCATAAACATCTCAAGTATTATATGCCTTCTGAGATGAATAAAAACGGCAACCGCTTTCCAAAACAGAAGGGAGCATCTTATTAGATAGCAAAGATCTATAATTTAAAATAGAATAATTTAACAAGATCTAAGAACCTTTCTCAACAACAGATAAGCTAAATTAATTACAGATCTTGTATTTTATAGTAATTTCAGTAAAAGATGGGGTCCAGAAATTAGTAGGGATGAAGCAACATGCATCACTCTTTTTAAAATTTCTTAGCTTAATTAGTAGACAGGTGCTAGTTAAATATTAATTTAGATATATTACGAATTATAATTAAAGATTTGAAACTGGATAACCCAATTTTTGCATTAAAAAAGCATCACATAACACATCCGGCCAATTGCAAAAGGATGTACTTTTTTAGTGCATCGTAAATGATTTCATGCTACCTTTCATTTTTTTACAAAGGGCTCATTTACTATGAGCAATAGACTAAAATTAGTGTAAATAGACTAAAGGTGTGGATTAGAAGACTTAGCTTTTGTCAATTTTTCTTTAGATTTGAAAAACTGTTCTTTTAATTTATGATGGGCACAGAAGTTACATGACTTATGGAACAATAAAAAAGGCCGCTTCTTAATTACCTATAACTTTTGTATAATTACACTCTAAAGATTTGACATAGACTGTACACAACTCTATATATATAACCACCTGTTTCATCTATGCCAAAGTGGTCATATAGAATACAAAGAGAAAAAGAATAATGAAGGTTTGACTGAAGAAATTAGTAATAAAACAACTGCAAAAAAAGGAAGAATGCAAGAAAACAGTTAAAAACATGCAAAGAAAAAGAAACTTGATAAAACAGAGAAAATGTATTATTCAGTCAAGTGAATCCAAAATTGCAGATAATCAATTATCTACAGTATTTTCAAGATGTTGGCAAAATATGAAGGGAGGGGATCAATCAAAGAGCTATTCTTTTTTGTGTTAGTTAAGAAGAAGATTTTTAAATTTGAACATACTATTAATTTTTTTAAAAACAAAAGAAATCTTATAGGAATATTTGACTAAACATGTCTATCATTGATATTTTTACAATATTAATTTATTAACATTTGGATATTTATTGGACTTCAATGTTTATGAACAATATTTAAAGAGTAAAAAACATTTTCAGACAATATAAGATTTTGTGTATTATAATTTTCAATACAAAAAAATAATTTTTATATCGAGTCCAATAATATCCTAATAAGTAGCGTCAAATCTCGCCTATTTTTTTATTTGCAAGAAAGCATTTTCTTCTGATGCCTTTTTCTCTGCTATTCCTGCAGTCATGGAAGGCTTGATTTTAAGCACTTTATTTAATTGAACTTCTTTTTAGAAATGAAAATTGAGCAATGCAAATTATTTGAGATCAAGACAAATTTATATAAAATAATGATGCTTTTATGTGAATAAACTTTATTGTTTTCAGATAAAAAAATTATATAAAATTTAAATACAGAGAAACTTATGACCGATTATATTTTTTTTTAATTTATAGATGCATCAATTATATACAGCAGCAAAATATTTTTAATCTTTTTCAAAAATATTTTGAAAAATAACCCTTTCACTATTTTTCTAGCTGTGTTTATACCTATATAATCTTTTAAAAAAAAAAAAAGATTCAACACCATGAAATACAAGCAAACACAGAAAATCTTTATTAACAAATTAGGTAAAATAAACAACACTGTTTGAATAGTGGAAACAAATAATCAAAGAAAAGTAAAACACTTATGAAATATGAAGTATAAAATTATTCTCTGATATGTTTGATAATAAAAGTAGATTACATTAGTTAGTTCTAATATCTTTAAAAATTTACTGAATGTTTATAAAATTTTTACAAGAAAAAAAATTTCAAACAAATAAGCATGGCAATATTTACTTTTATCTGCTACAAATCACCAATCAAAAGAATAACATGGCTTAATTGTCAGTTAATTCCCATGGTTTTCAAAAAGTTTCTGCTTTTCTGGACTTGGCATCTATGTGCCAAATATGAAACATTCAAAACATAAAGAAAATAAATAATAGGGGTGGTCTATTGTACCCTGGTCTCCCCCTACTGTTCAATGAAGAGATAAGCATATTATCAAAGAAAGGAATACATACCAGTATTTTCATATAAACAATCTTTTCAAAATGTTTCCCACATTATGTATAGGAACTGTAATTTAACATATTGTCCATCATGTAAAAATATGGATATTTTAAATTTATCTAACCAATAAAATTTGTTTTTTTGTTAAAAATAAAAATCACATAGCTCATAAAACAGAAAAATATTACAATTCAGCAAATTTAATAAGTAAGAAGAAGTAGTTACTAGTAATATATTAAATGACTAAATAGGATAATATGAGAATGCATAGGCTGAAGATTTTTTTTGTACTATTTGTTGATTTTTTTACATTGATTCAATAATACAATTTTGAATCATATTTTAAGAATTACCACAATATCAAATCTTTTTTCTAAAAGTGTTTAATAGTTACCATCAGAAGAGTTTATGAATGCCCAGAATATAAAACAAAAATACAGCATTCATGAAAGAGGGATAAAAAATGTCAATGTAAGCTGCTAAGTTTGATAAGATATAAAATTCTTTTCTCATTCTCATCAATTAAGACATAACTAAACACAGTTTAAATATAAAATTATATGCATTTTAAAATTTATCTGAACAATCAAAAGATTTGTATTCTTGTAGTAAAAATCTTACAGGATATAAAACAACATGCACAATAATAAATTTAATAAACAAGGAAGATAATTATTAACCTGGAAACACACTGCAGAAAAAAAAGCTTCATTAAATATAAAGTCAATTTTCTAAATGGATCTAGGTACAGTAGAGACATTATTTTTAATAAATATATGTATTTAAATTTACAAGAACAATAATAATCAGTTTGCATACAATGGACTGCACTTAATCCAGGATAGGTATTAATAACATGAAATATATTTTGAAACATACCAATTAAGATTGGATGAGCAAAAAAAAAAAAAAAAAAAAGTAGTGAAAGGAGTTATAAATTCTCCCTCAGAAACCTATAAAATTACACTACTATAAGTCATGCTAAACACCAAATATTCCTTCAGAAGAGTTGAACGGTCAGGAAAGAACTTGAAGGGACGTCTTAATACTAGCACTCAATACAATGAAACGTGGTTAATACCACGAACTACGATATGAAGTGACCATAATCACCCAAAACGATGCCGGGCAATCCCGCTCTTCCGAAGCCGCGTCGCTGATCAACGTCATATCCACAACATAAAGTCTTTCGGATGCCAAATCGGCGATTTATAAACCAAACTTGGAAGGCTAATTCTACCTCCGGAAATTGTAGCAAACATAGAAAAACTGGTCGCAGCGATCTACTGTCGGTTTTCTACTGTTCACGATGTAAACCCTACTTTTCGCTAGTTCTGTACTCTGCTTTGAATCAAGGCATTGTAACAGCTAACATTTTTTAAAGTGAAGTTTTTAGCTTTTCTACTATTCAGCGTTCAATTTCACAAAATATTTTACAAATAAAGAATTTTTCTGCTTTTAGTTTTTTTTTCTAGGGGTGGGATGACATAGTCCACCGCCCATCAATGATCTTCCGTATTCCCCAAGACTCTTCCGCGATTCGTATCGTCAGACCTTTATTTGAAAATGCCTTGAAGAATGTATCTCTCGAATGCAACAGATTTTCCAACAATCAGCACTCAAATGTGACACACTTTTTCTGTAGTATTTTTATGGATCTCTTTGAAAACAACAGGGAAAAAACAGGAATTTATTTATTTCAGAGTTCCGTTCAAAATAATTTTCAATTTTGGCATTTTTTTTAAAACTCACCTGTGACTTTTAAAATTAATTTTATTTTATATAGTTTATTTTACTACGCTTTATTTTACTATAAATTATTTCCTTTGTTCAAGTATTAATTTAAAATACTAGTTTATACTAATTAATATAAAATCTGGTAAAAATAACTTATATAAAGGAAATACACTAAAAAAATTAAAAATGATAAAACTGTAACCACTTTCGTAAGTGCAAAAAAAAGAAAAGATACGAAAAAGTATCTTAATAAGTATTAAAAGCCTTCTTTACTGCAAAGTAAGTTTTTTTCATTATATTAGTTAATTTTTTGAATTATATAAAAAAAACTATATAAACTTATAATAATATTCAAAACCAGACCAAATGCGACTGATCTAGAATTTGAGTGCTGCCATCAACAAACTCGAGATGCACGATGAGATAAATTTATCCCACCTTTTCTCAACTATAATAATTGAAGGAAACAAACTAGCTTTTTTTGAAAGTAATTTTGATTTTAATGCATTCATTGAATATAAAGAATTTATTTTGCATCAAAGTTAATTCTGCGAGGTATTTTGTTTAACTACAAATGAAAACGAATTTTATTATTAAAAAAGATCGTGAATTTAATAATTTTAAAATATTCTTGTTAATTTTCAATAGTACTGGAAATTTTTTTAAATACAGAAACATTCAGATATCCATTGAAAAAAATTCATATATAAAATAACATGAGCAAGTTTTTTAAAAAACAGATTCTTAAAAGAAGGTGGGATCTTCTATATTTTTTACCCTTTGAGGGGGCCATTGCCCCTCAAAGGGTAAAATATCATTACATGTAATCAAATGGGAAAAAACTAATTAACTTTAACTATTTGCTTTTAAAATATCTTCATTTTTTAAAAATATAACCTGACCTTATATGCTTTTTTTGAAAATAAAAAAAGATATCGAATTCTGAATTTACTGTGCTTCATGATATACAATTTTAATAGGTATAAATGGATTAATAACCCACATCAAATAGTCTCTAGACATGACGAACGCTTTGCTTGCTGTTAATTCCGGACTTCGCTGAATCTCTCTTCATCGCTTTACACCACTTTTGCAGATAACATAATTTTTTGGCATATTGATAAATAATTTATCGGGTGCCGTTACAGTTGTATTACGACATTTGAACAATACAATACTTGTATCTTTCCGACATTATTTTATCCTGATGCGATAGTCGGAAAGTATAAGAAAAAACTGATCTCTACACAGCGCGGTGGGGAAGGAAGAATGACTGCTCCCTGTCTGGCAATTTTGACGTCAGACCCGTTTCGCGCCAAAATGAATCGTTTTCCGTTTTCTGACAGGCGAAATTTGATTGCAAATTTAAAAAAAAAAAAACTGTCTAGAATTTTTTTAATGTTATTGTTCGTTTCGAAGCATTTTAAATCGATTTAAAAAATAAAAAAAAATGCTGAATCTCCATTGTATAGAAAAGAATAGTCGCGGTAAAGATCCCATACTGTGATCGAGCAACGAAAACCGCGACTGTGATATCGTAGGATAGTTTCTGTGGTTAGTGTATTGATTGAGCCCGTGAACTCAAGTTCCAGCATATCTTTCTATAAAAATTTTTTGCTGGCGCCATCTGTTGACAATTCAAAGAGCAAACATTAAACTTAATAGAAAGTATTAACCACTTAACTTGATAATTTTTT
>BGPR01030003.1:0-14864 GCA_013235015.1 Araneus ventricosus
AACTTCCATTAATAAATATTTGAACATCTTGGGGGAATTTTAATTTGCCTGTCCACAAAGTGCTTGTGTTTTGGGAGGCTATTTTAATGGAAGTTTAGTTAATAAATTATATCTATTGCATATAATATAATTAAAATTACATTTATGCACATTCTGCAAAAACTTTGTTAAATGACCTAATTCCATTCTGAACATATGATCCTTGACATTTAACATATCCCTGACATATGTTATACTTGAATGCAAATTTGAAAATTCCCGAGACATTAAAGATAATAAGAGTAAAAATAATAAGACATCTTCATCCAGAATACATTGTTTTGACACTTTATTTTTAGAAAATTATTTATCATTACAGATTATCCATTAGAAAGTTAAGGAAGAAATTTAAAAAAAATGAAAATTAATTTCATCCCCTGTCATATTAATCACACTTATTTTTATTTTTAACTTAATGTATATGTAAATTTGGTTTCAGCTGTGAATGCATGTTGATGATCCCCGAAGCAGAGCTATATCAGGTCCATGAGCTTGTACACCCTAAAGAAATCCAAAATCAGTAGAGGATTCTTTTTGGAAAGCCCCAGGTCGAGAACCCTGATACCAGTGATGCACCGGGTATGCATGTTTTAAATGTGTTTTGAAGTGCAACTTTGGGAGAAAAAAGATTGCAAAATTTAATTTGCCTGTCCACAAAATGCTTGTGTTTTGTCAGACTAATCTAATGAAAATTTAATTATCTAACTTATATCTAATACATATAATATAATTAACATTATATCTATGCACATTCTGCAAAACTTTGTTAAATGACCTAATTCCATTCTGAACATATGATCCTTGACATATATTATACTTGAATTCAAATTTTAAAATTCCTGAGACATTAAAAATAATAAGAGATATCTTCATCTTAAATCCTACATTGTTTTATGTCACTTGATTTTTTCGAAAATTATTTATCATTGTAGATTATCCATTAGAAAGTTCAGGAAGAAATTTAAAATAATAAAAATTATCTTTAACCAATGTATTAATCACACTTATTTTTATCACTTATTATATTTTTTATATATACATTTTTGGAATGTTAATGAGAATTTCTTAATCAATCTGGATTTCTTATAGATTTACTTTCCATTAAGATTATTAAAATTTTTAAAAGTTTTGTCTCTTATTGATGTACCAATTACCTAACTGATCAAGTCATTTACAAGCATAAAACTAGTTTTTATTTTTATTAATTGTGCACTGGGATGAGTGTTTTTAGTTTAATTTTTCCACTATTAGAATATGGGGTTGGAGCAGTATATTTTGGGTACAATTAGCTTTTTCCATTTCTCTCGCATCTTCATACTTCCCTATATGAATGTACTCTACATGCTGAACTCGGTGCTGTAGGGTAAATATCTTTTTATCTTTTAAGAAATTTGATTTTTTTAAATTTTTGATTTTAGATTGTGCCTTTTAATCATCGACACCGACATTTGTAAAATACCTGGATATCCTCTTCTGAAATGCCAAAAAGTTGTGGCAGATAGATTCTCTGAAGTAGATGGTAAGACTGAATAAATAAAATTGATTTTTTTCATTGTAGATTAGTAATGAATTTGCTTTAGAAAGTTATATAATGCATAACTTCTTTTCTAAATATGATTGTTTTTTCATAGAAATATAACTGTGTTTATGTGAACTAATTAAAAAAGAAATATAACTGTGTTTATGTGAACTAATTAAAAATTATCATATGTTTAGGAAAATCCATCTATTAGTGACATCCATCTATTTAATATAGCTGCAAATGCTTTGCAACTTATTCTAAAAAAATTGCACAATTTTTTATGAATATTTTTATTTCTCTCATTCATAAAGAGGTAACTTTTGCTTTAGTTTAAAATTTTGCAAGCCATTGCTTGGTTACTAACTAAAGATTCTTACTGTAACTTTTATATAACAGGTATCTAAGGTTAACAGAGGTCCTATGATATACTTCAAAACAAAAAGCTAAATATTGTTTAAAAATTTGCAAATATGTGTGCGAAACAAATGGATGTGTGTCTCATATTAAAAATGACAACAATCAATAGAATGGTGTGGGGAGTATGTGTCAAGACCTAATTCCATAATTTCTTCAAACAGTTTATTCAAAACCTTTTTTACTGTTCTGTATGAGAATAATTAAACTACTAGTTTGTAAAAGACATTTACAGCAAATTTTTAACTTTAAATGTTTATATGGAAACAAAAACTAATTGTTAAAAAATTCTGTTTGAACAATGTCCTTCACTATGTTGCAGAAATTTTTCTTTAATTAAATAATTTATTTAGCAGGTTTCAGGAAATCAGTGGTTCAAATTCCCCTCTTATGCCCTATTTAGATACATTGGGCTAAACATTTTTCAGTCATTATTGTTTAAAATGAATTATTTTAAAAGCTATGGTTAAAGCATGCATTTAACTTTTTTTCTGTGGAATAAAAAAAAATTCTTAACAATTTAAAAGGAATATTTTCAATATTTTTTCTCATTCAAATTCTTTTTTCGATTTATAGGTGAATGGTTGCTTAGAAGAAGCAGTAGTCTTGTAAACCCAGCCCTGTATTTTGTCACTGAAGAAAAGTTCTAAAGTAGCCATTTTATAATTTTGAACAAAAATCCAGTTGAAGTTGGACAATGTGCATTAAAGACTGAACACTTAATATTTTTTAACTTCATGGATACTGCTATATATAAATTAAGCAGCACTGCCAAGAGTTCTGTCGAAAATATAGATGCCATTCTTTGCTGGACAGTGTTGTAAATTCTCTTTTCATTATGTGTATCCATTATGTAATCAAGGAAAACTACATAAATAACCAATTTTAGTTAGAATTTTACCAAAATGTAATCACAGTTGTTTTATATAGAAAAATGGATTTGTTTTGGGAAAGGTCCAAGATGTGTGTGTGAACATCTGCCATCTAGGCAAATATTATGACTCAGTTTTTTATGTGTGCAATGTATTTAAATAAATTTGACCAAAATATCTAGCTATTGGTCAAAAAATAAAGAGCTATGTTTGATTGTTAGTTTAGTGTGTAATATTTTTGTTTGGATTTTATCAAAATACCACCCCACTCACAGACAGCAATTGGTAGAAAATTGTAAGTTTTTCATTTTTTTGAAAGTAGTTTTATAATGATTTGTGCAATTGAGTATAAATGTAGTTAAAAATTCACTGTTAATTTTAGGTATAAAGTTTGCAGATAAATGTGTGTAATATTTTTATGAATGTCAAAAATTTTGCTTGGGGTGTGTAATCAAGAGTGTTTTTCGTAACATCTTTTTTTTTACTTATTTATGTTTTACCTGTATTTAAAACTGCCTTTACACCAATAACATTTATACACTCTAGTTGGTTACATTTTGCTTCCATGTAAATATAGTATAATAATTTTATAAATTTAATTGTAACACATTTATATTCTTTCTTTTCAAATTTATTTTAAGCTTTTAATCCATGTGCAGTTCTGATTATCTTTATTGGGTACATATTACAATAAGTTTTTATTCTGTAATTTATCATCAGTTCGATTCTATTTCATTAAGCATTTTTCATCTTGGTTGTTATTGTAGGAAGTGTAATACTTGGTTGTACGTACTACAGTGAATTTATGTAAAAATGTATTTTTATGTTGTAATAAAAGTATAAAAATACTGTGCTGCTGTTATTTGTTACTTGAGTTATTATCTATAAATTAGTATCTTATGTGCAGTATTATTTGTAATAATAAATGGAATAAAAAAAACTTATATTCATTTATAAAAGCATAAGTTATTGATTAGAGCAATTAATTTCTTATGATTTGTTAAAGAATAAAGATTTGAAGTAATATTTTGGCAGTTTCTCTTGTTTAGATCTTTGCAAAAGTATATATTATTAGGTACGTATAATTATACTATTTTTATATTTATGTTCCAACATGTTATTATGTTACTCATGCAAAGAGCACTAATTAGTTATTGAAGTTTTGAGCAAAGATCATAATAACCTTTACAGTTAATATAATTTAACTTGTGTTGCAAAGAGTAGTTTTAATGTTTCTTAGAATTCTTATGCAGTTTTAGAAACAAAGTATTTTGTTAAAATTTCCAATATTCTTTTACATACAAGAAATGTAATATACCATTTTAATAGATTTTTTAGGATATTCATTCCATTTTTTAAAAATTAAATTTCATATTTTTTCTTCATTTTAAATAACTGGTAAAAGTGTTTTTAATAATGTATATTGTACACATACAGTGATTCTGAGTAGGGAGAAAGCCAGGAAACTAATATAATTAGTAGCCTTAAATCAGGGAAATGTTGTAAGTTTAGTCAGGGAAAGTTTTTTCACAGTTTCTGTAGCCACCCTCCTGTATTATATTTTTTAAGCTGACTCAGTCTGTCAAGACTTTACTACTCGGTGCAAACTCAAAAGCCTTATAATTAATATTTTCTAAAAATTATAATTCGTAAAAGAATTAGTAAAATTCATGCAAATAACGTGTGTTGTGTGCTTCAGATGTTGTTAAAGGATAAATGGAAAATAAAATTGCAATATTAGAGAATATGGTGGAAAATATGTATTTAGAGAAATGCAGATTTAGAGAATACAGTTAAATCTTCAAAAAAAAAAAAAAAAAAACAGATATTGGTCAAGTTTAATGATTTTGTGAAAATTGCTAAATAACTGCAAATTGAAGACAAAATGCAAATTCTTAAAAAAATTCTACAGGATAATTCAAGAAAAAATAAAGTTTTTTTTTTGCATATTTTATTAAATTAAATTGAAGAAAAAATGCAGTTTTTTTCTGTATTCAAAAAATCTGTAGAATATTTAGAGGAAAATATAATAAGAAATTTTTTTGCAGATTACATTGAAGAAAAAATGCCGATTTTTTGCTGTCTTGCAAAAAATCTGCAGAATATATAGAGAAAAATTTTATGCCGATTAAATTGAAGAAAAAATACAGATTTCTTCTGTCTTCAAAAAATCTGAAGAATATTTAAAAGAAAAATATAAGAAGAAAATTTTCTGCAGATTAAATTGAAGAAAAACTGCAGATTTTTTTGTCTTCAAAAAATCTGCAGAAATCTTTTAAGAAAATTTTTAAAAAAAATTTCTGCAGTTTTTTTTAGCTGGGTTATTAAAAAATTTATTATAAACCGTGCTATATAGTTTACAATTGTTTCCATTATAGAAATCTGTTGTACTGTGCAGAATAATGCTGGTATTAAAAGAAGCACTCCCCAAATTGTTTCTTACTAGTTTTTAAAATAGCAGAAGTGATGAAACTAAGGTAAAAGACCGTTTTTGTTTAGTAAAAATCTTTACAAGGATAAAATAATAAGCAGCATTTTATTACCTCAAGGGGGATATTTATTCATAATGCTCTTTATAAGGTACAAAGTCACTAGTCTCGTTATTGCTTTAAAAAATGTTTTCTTTTAAACGTTTAGAAAAGGTTAATAATTAATATTAATAGCATTTTTAAAAAAGCGATCAGTTTACAAACTGATCCAAAAGGAGCGAAATTAATAAAACCATTTCCAGAAAAAGAGCGTTTTTCTTTTAAACGCTCTGAATGAAGTTACAAATTAATCAAAAAGGATCGAAATGAGTAATGAAAACATTTCCAAAAAAGAGCGTTCTTTCATAAACGCTCCCTTTCACATTAAAAATTAATCAACAAAGAGCGAAATCATTGCTTAAAATATTGCTCAAAAAGGAGCATTTCTTTTAACACGCTCCTTTTAATATTAAAAACTGATGGAAAAGGAGCGAAATCGTTCAATACAAAAAGGAGCGAAATTCGCTCCGAATATTTCGCTCCGCGGAAGGATTGTAAAACGCTCCGAAAGGACGATGCACTTTCAAGTACGGAAAGGAGCGAAAATTCGCTCCATCGGAGCGAATTTCGATCGTTTGGTTTAAGCGTGTACCAAGCAAATATTTACAAACTTTTAAATATTATTTTGTAAAGGCCATATAAAATGATGTTTATGGAATTTACAGTCGCCTCATTCAATATATTGAACGATACATTTTTTTTTGTCTCCATATCGTCTCTTGCCCTGTACTTCTTTGCATTGAAAACGATTTAATAAGATCTGTCCACTTCAATGATCCTTCAAGCCTATTCACGGAGAAAAGCGCGAACGAAGAAGTTCCAGTAGATATTTCAGACCACTTCAAGAAATTCGATGAGGTATTTTTGCAGGTGTTAATGTTATGTTATTTCATAAGTAGTGTAATTTCGAATAAAAAATTGAATGTGGTTCAAAGATAATAAAGATTGTATTAAGTAATTGAGTATTTCAAAGATAAACTATCTATATATTTAAAATAATTTGATAAAAAACCTTCACCGAGTCCGCCAGCCTCAACCACTCGACCAATTTTGGCAATTTATTTTTTATTTGAGATTTGTCTAGATATGTCATCAAGGGTTGCCGGCCGCCCACCCACACACCCATTTTCGAACGAAATCGAAAAAACTCTTTCCCACTGTACATTCTCTATGGGGAAAAATCTTTGGACAGTTCGCCAGCAACGGATTTCGACAGCTGGCAACTGTCCAAAGGTTTTACCCCATAGAAAAAATTCTTCACCAAGTCTGCGAGCCCAACCACCCGACAGATTTTGACAATTTTTTTTTCATATGGAAGCTTATGACGTCTAGATATGTCATAAAGGGTCGCCTGTCCCCACCCCCATTTTCGAAAGAAATCGAAAAAACTCTTTCCTACTGTACATTCTCTATGGGGAAAAACCTTTGGACAGTTCGCCAGCAACAACCACCCGACAGATTTCGACATTTTTTTTTAATCGAAAGGTTTGTCTAACGTCAAGATATGTTATCATGGGTCTCCTGCCCCCACCCCCCTCCATTTTTCAACGAAATAGAAAAAAACACTTTACCATACATTCTCTATATGTTTTTTCGATTTCGTTCGAAAATGGGTGGGGGGGGGGGTCAGACGACCTTTGATGACGTATCTAGACGTCATAAGCTTTCATATGAAACAAAAATTGTCGAAATCGGTCGTGTGGTTGAGGCTGGCGAACTGTCCCAAGGTTTTTCTCCATAGAGAATGTACAGTAGGAAATAGTTTTTTCCGATTCCGTTCGAAAATGGTGGGTGGTAGGGGACAAGCGACCTTTGATGACATATTGTACAGCAACGGATTCGGAAACTCTCCGCGCTTTTGCGCATGCCGGACGGAGTTATTTTCATCCAAATAGGGGGGAGTGAAGAATGGAATGGTGATGTTTACATTTTACTGAGCGCGATCTAATAAAGAATTCCGGAAATGCGCTCATATGACTCATTGCCTAGCACCCCTTTCCGGGGTAAAATCGTCCAAAGGTGGTGGTCTCGGAATCCGTTGCTAAACAGTATCTAGACGTCATAAGCTTTCATATAAAATAAAAATAGTGGTTGGGTCTGGGTAATTTCTACAAGTTTTACCCATAGACAATGAACAGGGCAGAAGTGTTTTTCTATTTCGTTCTAAAATGGAGGGGGGAGAGACAGACGACCATTGATGACATATCTAGACGTCATAACCTTTCAAATGAAAAGTAATGTCGAAATTGGTCTGGTGATTGGGGCTGGCGAATCTCTGAGGGTTTTACCATATTATTTTAAATATTTAGATCCCAAAAGTTCCATCACAATGACGTATCATAAATATTGTAAAATACCTATTGTAGGTGATGGGATTTGTTTAGTTAGGGCGATTTCATTCTGTATTTATGGATCTGAAAACTTTTATGCCGAAATTCGTGAAAAATTTATACAAAACATTACAACTATGAGCAGGGCCGGTCCAAGCGGCTTTAGAACGGTGCGAGAGCACAAGGCACCGCGTTTATGAGGGCCCCGCGCCGATGACAGATTTTTCAAAACGAAAATGAATTGCATTGATTTATTTGCAGAAATAAAAATTTGCTGTCCAATTTTGATTTCCAGGACACGGTGTTACAAATCTTACAATATTTATTTAAAAATTTATCTGAATTGCATCCAAATTTTGCTTCTGTTTTAAAAGTATATTGACTTTACCAATTACCTTCGCATATGCAGAAAGATATTCCTCAAGATTAAAAATGATAAAAAAAACTGCTTGAAATCGAGTACCAGTGAAGAACGATTGATTTATTTAGGCATTTTTATCTATCAAATCCTTTTTAACCAATAAACTACACAGTAATGACATTATCAACGAATTTGCTGTAAAACATGTAAAAAATAAAAGAAAAATCACATACTGTTAACCCATTCTAGTAACTCGCACACCAAATTGCATTGAGGAAGAAATTATTTTTTGTTATTTGACTTATTAAAGATTTTTTGCGCGATTGAAACATTAATTAAAAAATAATAATTTAATTATTTATCATTTTCATGTCTTCCTTTAGTTCTGATTGTAAAAATTATGTAATGCAATAAATAGCAAACAGCAATAAAATATTTTGTTTTGGAATATTTTCTTCAAGGCCCCGCAAGTAAGCTTTGCACCAGGCCCCGCTTTTGTTCGGGACGGCTCTGACTATGAGTTTTATTGCAAGATTTTACAATTTTTAAGGAATCCGTTGTCTACAAAGAATATGAAATCTACTATGGTTTTATGGTCTGTTCCACTTATCTCCATGCTGAAGTGAAAAAAGTAGTGGCTGATAGCCTCGAAGCAGCGAGGTGGTAGGGGTAGTGCTGAGCAAAGTGAGTGCTGGCTTGGGAGCGGCTAGTTGTATATTAAATTGAAAACTATATATTAACTTTTTTGAAAGAGGGGCGTAGAATATGCTTTGGCCTAGGGTATAGAAATGCGTACATCCGTCTCCAACCGATTATACATTTAACAAGAAAATTGAAGAAAGCAAAGAAAACTTCTGAAGAATCGAAACCATATCTTGAACTTCCTACTCAGTTCTAAGATTTACAAATTTTAACCATATTTCTCCTAGAATTGATTAATCTACTCACTATAAACAAAAATATAAGCCAAAATTTGTTATGGTTTTATGAAACGCTTAAAACCAGGCTTATTTAAAATCTTACACATAAGAGTTAGGCATCATTCGTTTCAAAATTTATCCGTCTTGAATATGATGTTATTGGAATTTCAGAGTTTTGTTGCTTTCTAAAATTATAACTAATAATAGCTCGAGATTATTCATATTTTTAGTTATATCACGTTTTTTTATTCGCAGACTCCTCCAAATAAAAATATTAAATGCATTTATTTCTGTGCGCATGATCGTTAGGTATACATAAAAATGAATTTAATCATTGAATAGATAATATCTGTAATTTTAAAATGGATTAAAAAATCATTCAGATAATAGTTTCCAATGTAATTCAGAAACCAACCAGTAAGCATCAAAATCATCAAATGAAGAAAACATTAATTTTAAAGCATTCTGTTATACGTAAACTTGAATGTAACGCTGTTCGAATGTCAGAATTTTGTAGCGCTTAGAAAATAAAAATTAAAAACTGCACCGAAACCACGGTTATTAATTTAATTTCATTTTGTCATTAGTTAGTTCTTTTTTTAGTTTAGTATTCTCTGCGGGGAGAGACGGTTTCGTTGTAGACGAACAGTAAAACGAAGCCTTCCTAGGAATAATATACAGGGTGTCCACTAAACTCCCTTACCACTTTTTTAATTACCGAATGGCTACAGCTATCTTCATAAGAATGGTGTCTAGGTATGGTAAAGTGACTATGTGCTATTGGATGAAACCACTTACAGCGCCACTTTGTAGAAAACGGTGGAATTAGCGTTATTATCTCTAAAACGGTACAAGATAGAGGAAAAAAGTGAATTACAAAGTTGTAGAGCATCGTCGATTTAGTACAAAAAGACACCTTATGGTCATGAATGCTAAAAATAGAACACTTAAAATGCACATTTGTTTGTTTGCGGCTTCCGAAACTGTGACGTCACGAAACTTGAACGAAAGGATTATCTTTCGGACGGAAAACGATGAGATGCATTGTAGCTGACGGAAAGAAGTTTGAACATGAAAATAAAGGTATCTGGTGATAACTAGTTTTTTTCTTTCTTTCTAAGTATGTTTTGTCACGTGTCAGTGTAGGAAATCGTGATTAAACAAATACGTGTTTTAAGCGTTCTGTTCTAAGCATTTACGTCCACAAAGTGTCTTTTGGACTAAATCGATGATTCTCTACAAATTTGCAGTTCACTTTTTTCCTCTATCTCGTACCGTTTTAGAGATAATAACGCTAACTCCATCGTTTTCCACCAGGTGGCGCTGTAAGTGGTTTCATCCAGTAGCGCATAGTCACTTTATCATACCTAGACACCACTCTTATGAAGATAGCTGCAGCCATTCGGTAGTTAAAAGGGTGGTAAGGGACTCTAGTGGGCTCCCTGTAAACTACATGCATGTGTAAGATATGAAAATTTTAATAAAAATTTATGTTGTATAATGTTAAGTTGCTGGGTCGCTTGCGGTTCTCTGGCTGTGTGTAGAATGTTGAGATTTAGTTAAAAATACAGGGCATGCATTACTGAAACCATTCCAAAGACTCAGTATAGCAAAACATTTTTTTTCTATTTGTTTCAAAGAGGAAATTGATGGAAAGGAATTCCCGTGTTGGAGACAATGCTTGAACCTTTACCAATCAATCAATAAAACGCAATTAACAAGTTCTTTATTACCTAAGATCATATATAATAAACTTATAAAAACGATTCATCCATAAAAATAAAGCAGAAAGGTTTTAAAACCACATTTCGACATCATCCGGGAAATCTTCCAGAAGTTTTTGAACCAATTCCTTCTCTTTCTTTTGGAACGAAATCAGTTCTGGTATGCATTTAAAGACTGATTGCGTCAAGAAATTCTTAAAACGTTCAGCATATACAGCTGGTTTGACAACCGACATTGTGTTTGATGAATAAAGCACTAACTTAAAGAAATGTTCACATCTCTTCCTGACAGTATAACTCTGCAAAATATCAATTATGCCTAAATACAAATGTACCCTGCAACCTTTGGAAGTGCGGGCTTCGAATGGCCCGATTAAATTCTTTATTTTTCTCGCTCTTGCAGCTTCTAGCTTCGAAATTTTATACATGTCAGTTGAAGAATCTTGATCTTGATCTTCACATTTACTCCAGTAAACGTCTCCGGGCACATGGATTCCAAGTAACAAACTATAATCCATAATTTCATAACTTTGCAAAATTTTGCAATCCCTTTCCACAGACTGCATGAGGAGGGAGTAAAATTTCTGCTTCAAATACAAACCGTCTGGCCAACGCTGCAGGAAATCCAAATCTTTCAATGTGATCAGAGGACCTAGGTTCTCTTGGTTTTCATTAGACGGTTTCATCTTTTGAAATTTTTCGAATTTCCGTTTGCTATAGGTAGAACCCTTCAGGTCATACTTTTCGTGTAGGTTGACAAAAATTGGAACCAAATTGTTCATGATTAAGAAATGTACGTGTGTGCTACCTTCTCTGTATCCATACAGACCGAAGAACTTTGGCAGAAGAGTCTTGGGATGTTTGGTCACGTTTGAAAAATAACATGGAAAAAAGTTCTCCAAGAAGGCAGCTTCTTTCTTCTGGCATATCTTAAGAAGGAACCTATCATCGTAGCTTGTATACATCGATCCTGACTGGCTGTAACCATCCAGTTGACAAAGCGGTTCTTTGCATATCGAATTGCGAAAACATTCTGTACTTATTCCGAAAAGTTGGCGAAAAAATTGAAAAGCTACCGGGGCATGGATACAGAAACAGAAGTTTCGCGTTGCAATGTTAGGACCAGTTCTTGCGAACACTATCTTTTCGACAGTACTGAAATCTGTCATTACCGCTTCACGCTTTTGTTTTTCTTCTTTTAGCTGGTCAAGACTAACTTCAATTCCGCGTCGTACCAATTCCAGAATCAATGAATCTGCTTTAGGCTTTAGATCGTACGGAATTTCCTCACTTGGTTTCAAATCAGGAATCAATGCATCCGACCAAATTATTTTGAAATCCAGTGACTGAAAACTTGATTCCCTTAATGAATTGGTAGCCTGTTTGCTGGAGGATAATTTTACTTCATCTTCACATCCTTTCTCCAAATCATTTGCAGTTCCAGTTTCTTCACCCGATTCCTCGATATTTTCAATAACAGGAACTAAAGGAATTTTCGGTTCTTGAAAAAGGCACTCAGCTTCATGATGAGAATTATCAGCTACTCTAAAAGATGGAGAATTTTTAGACCTAAGGTTTTCATAGTTTCTTTCAAAAGACATGAAAATCAGAAGTTTTTATGTGTTTTTTTATTACAAATATCCGATTTTATTCGCTTTCTGTGCTCTCAATTATAACAAGATCTTTTGTTTACTTGTTTTCATTAACTAAAGGAAATGCAGAGATGAGTTGTACGGTGCCTGCTGCTGCCAAAAATACGAGGGCAATGAAAGTAGAGAATAAGCAGGCCCGCTTCATTGCTGAATGCAGAATCGTGCTCATTAAAACTGAAAGAATTTAGACTAGAATTTTTAAGAATGCATGATTAAAATAGGAGGAAAGTGAATTTTATCAACTGCTGTGAAAAATATTTCCTCTTTCTTTAGTTTTGTTCAGAATTGGAAAATGGTTCAGGATATAAAGAGACGAGGGTAAAGGTAGACATCCGTAAGGCCGAAGACCATTTCTCCGAAGAGATATGAAGCTTAGAAATGGTAAAATTTATTTTAATGAAGAAATTACCACGTCATGATCCCAAAACTCTCGTTCTTTAAACTGCGTTTTAAGGGAGATTGTTGTCAAAACGCACATAATATGCTGTCACATCATAGTACACTTTTGCTAACGACACTCACCCAATGTTTGCTATGAATAATAATGAAAAAAACGGTCCCAGATATTTCAAGTTAAAACGATATCGTTCGACTTTCTCAACACAGCGCTCACATGTTTCTTATTAGCTCACCAGTTCGCTTGCTGATCGAAATCCAACTAACTCCTCTTGGCTTGAAAGCTTGCTTTTATACTTTTTCAACAGGAAGTGACGTCATTCAGTAGGAAGTGACGTAACCTCCAGAAAGTTCATGAAGTCAGTAGAAATAAGTTGACAGTTCAAGGTCTTTCTAGAAAATCCTTTTTGCCGCCAAGATTAGTATCTCAGGGAAACAACTTTACAGCTTTGTAACAAAATCGTCTGCCTGATTTTGAGTTGAGCTGTACGACTGAGTTCATTGCCTGTCGGTACAAAACTAAGTATTCCGAATTTCTTTCAGCTGATTTATGCGACTTGGATCTTCGGCCTAAAATATAAAAATAGCATACTTGTACCTCTTTACTTCAGAGTAAGAATTGTAGAAAGTATTGGATCATCCCATAAATGATACATTTTTTATACTTCTTTTCTTTCTCAAAATTAAGGAAAACAAAATTCCTTTTTAGGAATAAAATATATTCTCTTTCATTTTAACAATTTTCTTCTTTCTTTCTTGCAGATTTTCAATGTTCCTTTACCAAAATTCACTTGTCCACGACGAAAAATACGATTCCAGTTCCGTTCTGAGATCGTCTATACAATTCGTATTTTTCCCCGCCCAAATGATTTAGAATACTGCTGAATAAATGATAATCAGATGGAGCACTGTCCGGCGAATATCGAGGGTGGAACATCGTTTCTCTTTCAAACTCCTCCAGATTTTGTAATAACATTCTTGCTCTATGTGGTCGAGCGTAGTCTTGATGGAAGAACACTCTTCATCTTAAAACCAAATTTGTTCGTTTCTCTTTCAAGTTCTGACTAAAACCGCTCAAGATGCTCACAGAAGATCTTCTTTGCTACTTCTTGGATTGGTTTTATAAGTTCAAAGTGTAATTAATATTTCTTTCATATGCTACCAAAGAGATAACAATACCTTATGTTTTTGAAGAACTTAGACTGTTTTGCTGGTGTTTCTCCTTTTCCTACCCTCTGCCTTTGGGCTTAACATTGTAGTAGAGAACCCATTTCTCGTCATCAGTCACGGCTATTCGGCTAAAAAAAAACGTTCATTCTTTTGATGGGACAGCAAAGAAAACCAAGCATTCACTCGCTGCGCGCAGTTGGATTCTGAAAGTTTGTGGAGAACCTATTGTTGAAAAAGTCTTACTGTGGGTGTATGGTGTAAACAGTCCAACACGCAGGATAATGGAGAATGAAGGTTTATTTACAAATATGCAGGAAAACACGTAGCACAGGTACAGGGAACAATAGTTCTTGCACAGATTACCAATATAAACAGACAGCAATTCACAGGTAATAACAGTTCAGCACTTTCATATTTATCAACACAAACAGTCAGCAAATAACGACTAACAGCACTTTCAATAGCGCTCAGCTCACCAGCTAGCTCGCACTGCAGAAGAAACTCCAAGTCGTTTCCAATGGATCAACACTACTACCACTCGGCGTCTAACAGCTTACTAGCTCGCACAGCGGATAGAACTCCAAAGACGTTCGCGCACCAAGGCGATCCCAGTCGACCAACCCTCTCCCCGTCGTCCAAGAGCTCTCCTTATATAGTTTTCCCGGCAAGCCGTGACGTCACATGGAATGATCTAGCACATTCATGGCGTATCTTCTCTCCTAATAAAGATATCGAGAAGATTCCAGCACCTTTGAGATCCCATAATTCGTCGCCAAAGTCAGGGGTTCAGACTTGGCTACTGTCCGCCATCTCATACTTACTCCTGTAAAACTCTCTTCGCAACCATAAGACTCACATTGCTGGGAAGCGACTTTCCATGTCTGTAACACTATTGACACAATTTTCTGACATTCTGATGGCACGCAGGTGTCGATG